>PVKM010000632.1:0-99403 GCA_004027735.1 Carollia perspicillata
TGGGAGTCTTCCATCACTTTGGATTTTTGGGAATAGTCTGTGAAGGATAGGGGTTATTTTTTGATTAAATGCTCTGTGAATTCTCCTGTGAACCCATCTGGTCCAGGGCTTTTGTGTGTCAGGAATTTTTTGATTACTGCTTCAACTTCATCTGCTGTTATTGGTCTGTTCAGGCTTTCTGCTTCTTCTTCACTTACTTTGGAAGATCATATTTTTCTAGAAATTTGTCCATTTCACCTAGGTTTTCAAATTTCTTGGCATATAGCTCCTCATAGTAATTTCTTACAATCCTTTGTATTTCTGTGGTGTCACTTGTAATCTCTCCTCTTTCATTTCTGATTGTGTTTATTTGGGTCCTGTCTCTTTTTTTTCTTGATGAGCCTGCTTAAGGGTTTGTCGATTTTATTTATCTTTTCAAAGAACCAGCTTCTTGATTCATTAATCTAAAGAATTGTGCATTTTGTCTCTATGTCATTTAATTCTGCTCTGATCTTGGTTATTTCCTTCCTTCTACTAGCTCTGGGCTGTCTTTGTTGTTGTTCCTTGTGTTCTTGTAGGCGTAGGGTTAGGTTGTTTGTTTGAAATATTTCTATCTTTTTTAAGTAGTCTTGTATTGCTATGAACTTCCCTCGCAGGACTGCCTTTGTTGTGTCCCATAAGTTTTGGGTTGTCATGTATTCATTTTCATTTGTTTCCAGAAAATTTTTTATTTCTTCCCTAATTTCATTCTTGACCCATTCATTGTTTAATGGCATGCTATTCAATCTGCATGATTTTGAGTGTTTTGTTTTTTTTCCCTCGGGGTTAGTTTCCAATTTCAGTCACTTGTGGTCAGAGAAAATACATGGTATGATTTCAATTATCTTGAATTTGTTGAGACTTGTTTTGTGTCCTATCATGTGGTCTATCTTTGAAAATGTTCCATGTGCATTTGAATAGAATGTGTATTTAGCTTATTTTGGATGCAGGGCTCTATATATATCAGTTAAATCCATTTCATCTAGGGCATTGTTCAATGCCACAATATCTTTGTTGATATTTTGTTTAAAAAATCTGTCCATTTCTGACTGTGGGATGTTAAAATCCCCTACTATAATTGTCTTGCTATCAATATCTTTCTTTAAGTCCTCTAAGATTTTCTTTATGTATTTGGGTGCTCCTATGTTGGGTGTATGTATATTTATAATGTTTATGTCTTCTTGGTGGAGTCTTCCATTGAGTATTATGAAGTGACCTTCTGGGTCTCTTTATGCCTCTTTTTTTGAAGTCTATTTTGTCTGATATGAGTATTGCTACCCCTGTTTTTTTTTCCTGTCCATTTGCTTGGAAAATTTGTTTTCAGCCCTTCACTTTCAGTCTGTGTATGTCTTTTGTCCTCAGGTGGGTCTCTTGTAGGCAGCATATGTGTGGGTCATGCTTTCTTATCCATTCAATTATTCTGTGTCTTTTGATTAGAACATTTAATCCATATACACTTAAGGTTATTATAGATAGGTACTTATTCATTGTCATTTTTGTACCTATGTTCATCTCTGTCTCTCTCTTTTCCTTCCTTTCCTTAGAGCAGTCCCTTTAGCATCTCTTGCAGCAATGGATTGGTGAATGCATATTCTTTTAGACTTCTTTTGTCTTGGAAGCTCTTTATTTGGCCTTCTATCTTGATTGAGAGCCTTGCTGGGTAAAGAAGCCGTGGTTGTAGCCCTCTGGTTCTCATTACTTGTTATATTTCTTGCCATTCTCTTCTGGCTTGGAGTGTTTCCATTGAGAAGTCAGCAGCTAACCTTATTGGGCTCCCTTGTATGTTACTTCCTTCTTCTCCCTTGCTGCCTTTTAGATTCTCTCTTTGTCTTGGAATTTTGCCATTTTAATTAAGATGTGTCTTGAAGTGGACCTCTTTGGGGTCCCCTTGATTGGGACTCTCTCTGTTTCCTGGATTCGTGTGATTTTTTTGTCTCATCAAATTAAGGAAGTTTTCTGTCATTACTTTTTCAAATACATTTTCTATCCCTTGCTCTTCTTCTTCTCCTTCTGGTATCCCTATTACTCGGATATTATTACGTTTCATATTGTCTTGCATTTCTCTTAATCTCTCTTCATTCTTTCTCAGCCTTTTTTCCTTTTCATGGTCCTTCTGGGTGTTTTTTTCTACTTTGTCCTCTAACTTGCTGTTCCAATCTTCTGCTTCATCCATCCTGCTTTTGATTCCTTCCACTGTGTTCTTCAGTTCAGCAATTGTAGTCTACATTTCCTCTTGGCCCTTGTTTATGTTTTCTATTTCCTTTTTCATGTTGATATAGTTTGCAGTGAGTTCATTGTAGTTCTCCTGTAGTTTCTGGTAGTTTATTGTCATCTCATGGATCTTCCTGATAACCAGTTCTTTGAATTCAATATCTGATAGCTGACTTGCTTCCATTCCGTTTAGCATTCTTTCTGAGGCTTCCTCCTTTCCTCTTCATTTGGGGTTTGTTTCTTTATCTTCTCATTGTTTATGAGACTCTTCTTGATAGCTTCTGCTTCTTAAATGGATTTGTTCTGGTTCCCACGGTTTATGGTGTGAACTGTTGTGGTAGAATGCCTGTGAGATTCGGTGGTGCAGTCTCCTTCAAGTATCCTGGTGTTCACCGCTTCCACCTACTCTTTTTTGTGATCATTTGGAGGGGTAAGGCAAAATGGTTTAAGACATAGGGGAGTATTCTATGATATTTACAGTAGCAACCAGTATAAGAGATAGGAGATCTTTTGGCTATGTATAGTGTTAACCATAATCTTCAACCCAATTAGCCATTTTTAAGAAAGAATGGGAAGAAGATAAGACTCTTGTTGGGAAGGGAAGGGTTGTGAGTTGGATCTAGAAAGCAGTGAAGTTGTGGGAGGTCAGATTCTGGGGTAAGGTGAGAGTAAATTGTAGTATATAGGTGTAGCGTGTGAGAGAATAGTGTTAACCTCCCCAGTAATAGAGTTCAGGAGACTGTTATGTGGGCTAACATTCTGGGAGGGTGCTGTGAAGTATTTACAATTGGGTGGAACAGCAGTTATTTACAATAATATTAGAGCAACAATCATATGCCAGAAATGTATGTGATCTGAATAACATAAACAGAGGGTATAGGACTTTGAGTAGTGTGCTGATGGGACATAATTCACGTGAAGGACAGTAAATTAGCAATACAATGTAGAACAGAGAACCAGGGAAACCTGTCAAGTGATACAATATACCCTGCCAAGCAAAGCAGACTATACAGAAAGAAGGGGAATACAAAAATACTATTGAGATAAAAGATGGTAGGAATAATGAAAAAAGGAGAAAATAATAATAATCCAAATATGCAGTAACTTGCAGTTTCCCTGCAATAGGCGAGTAAAATTTGTCTCACTGTCTCAGCTGTTGTGTCGGCCCCTGTTTGAGTCCACCTCAGGTAGATCCTTTCACAGTTCCAAGTTTTTTTCTCACTTGTGGGTATTAAAAAAAAATGGCAGGAGAAGGAAGAAAGAAGAGATAAAATTAGAAAGAAAGTGTGAAGCACTAAGTCAAGAAAGAAGGGAAGAGAGGAAAAAGCAATTGGAGGATAAAACAGTAATGAAAATTTTAAAAATAAGAATAAAAAAAGAATACTTAAAAAAACAGCAATAAAAAAAATACACCTCTTGTTGGTTTCAAACTGGCCAAACCGGTGTTTCTGGTCTTGCTGGCTGCAGGAGGCTGGGGAGTGATTGGTGTGGCATTTCTCCCTTCCTGATGTTTACTCAGCCTGTCTTGCAAGCACTCTCTCAGCAGCTAGTCTGACTCCTTTCCCCAATATCTTAGATGTGGGAGTCCTGGTTTTCTTCAGAGCGCTTTTCCCTGGTGGTTATCACTAGAGACTGGGGTGCAGGGGTGCCCACTCAGCTAGGCTGCCTCCGTCCAGCGAGTTTGGGCCCAAATCCTTCCCATTGCTACCAGGAGGGAGTTGCAGTGCCTTCCCTTTAACCCTGGGGTCTCTGCCCAGCTGGGTTGGGAGTCATCTGCGGGGCTGTCACAGCGGATTCCCCAGCCCCTCTGTTTGATAAATTCCACCTACTCAAGCCTGCTGCCCGGTGTAGCTCCATTCTCCAGCCAGACCAGTGACTATCGGGGTCAGTGCATCACTGTCTCTCTCTCAGCTCTACCAAGCTGGTGACTACAGACTCCGTGGGCAATCACGGCCCTGTGTGTCTTGCCTCTTCATCCTTATTCCCCTCTCCACAACCAGAACTCTGCTGGTGTTGCTTAAAACCTGGTGTGTTAGGGAGGGAGGGAGCAGGTTACCCGGCTCTCTCCCAAGGACTGTCACTTTTAAGAAGTCTGTGGTAGACCCAGTGCCCGCTCTGGGCGTTGGGCCTGGGGCTACAAATGCACCCAGGTCCCCGCACTGGTCCCCGGGACCTTACTGTCCTGAAATATCCTTCTTACTGTCTGTTTCTGGTTTTTCAGTGTCCACTACAATATTTTTGACTCTTATTTTCAAATACGCTGGGATACTGTTGTCTTTCTGCTCTTTTTCTCCATGGATTAGCCAGTTTTTTCTCCTGTGTGTAGGGGCAAGTGAAATCCACTCCCTCCTACTTCATCACCATCTTCCATCCTCTCCTATTACAAGTTTTTTTTAATGGGGGCAGGTATTTCTTGATAGATTTCATGGACTTGCCATAATTCCATATACTTTTCCTCAAAATTGTAAATGAAAACCCCAACCCTGATCATAACAAAGGAAACTGGAGTATTTTTCTTTCTCTGACTAGGGGATGGATAGGAGCAGTGAGCATGAGGTCACCGTGGCACACCACTTAGCAACCTGTACGCAACTGTTTCCACCAGAGAGACAAATCTGAAACTGTGAATAAAGCTGTCACCTCAGGAGACGATGAAGAAATAGCATTTTATTTGTTTACAAATTTATAGCCAAGACAATAAATCACTCCATAGAAAAATTTAAAATAAGATACATTGTTGTGACTTTCATAACGAATAGAGTCATTAGTACATTAGTGAAAACTGCCTGCTGGGATGTCAGGTTGCAGCATTTTGTCAGGCATGATAAATGAAAGTAAAAAATCCACTTTGTTCATGAGGCAACTAACAATGGTGCTCACTCTTAGACTCAAATTGCAATTTTTGTCAATAACCAGAGAAGTGAGCTTAGAGCCAGGTCTCCCATAAGCTTAGCTGCTATGACAGGGAATATGTGGAATATGTGATATGACGTGGAGACCCTCAAAATCTAAATTATCTTTTGCATGACAGACCCCTTGTAGTGCAGGTTTCCCAGTAGATGAGTGTTCTAGGAACCCATCTGTATCAGTGTACCAGCTGGCATTGTTGTGAGAGGCTATGTTCAGCTTCAGTGAATTTTTTGAAGACTTTGCAACGTGTTTGCCCATTTCTAGATGGGAGATTTATGAGTGAGCACACCTGCCCACCCCTCATGAGTGTTCTGTAGTTTTTGACCAAAATCGGCATGACCCCTGTGCCCACCCTCCCTATTCACTGGGAGTGACTTTTTTGTTTGTTTTTTCCCTGGGTGAAAAAATCCTCAAAGGGAAAGGATTTGCTGATATAGAAGAGGTAAAACAAAAAATGGCAGAAGCACTAAAGGGCATCAAAATTGACCAGTTCAAAAACTGTTTTGAACAGTGGAAAAAACATCTCAAAATGTGTGTTGCATCAAATGGAGAGTATTTTAAGGTGACTGAACTTAAACATGTAATAATAAGTACACAGCATTTTATAAATAAATTCTGGTTTTGGGGGGTGTCCCCTCATATAATTCATCGAATGTTTGTTTGGGTAGTTATTTATATCCAAAAGTATATAATAAACTTTTTACCTTGATAACTTCAAGCTAGGTCCATGCCATCACCTCTGATGTTCTTAAAGATGTTGCCTGACAACAGCTGTAATCACATGTCATTAAATGTTTCCTTGGAACTTTCACAATTATACTATTGAGTCCTATATCATCCAAATAAGTCCCTGGTACACCCATCCATCCACCTATCCCTCACTCTACCACCCTGGATGATTCTCTATCCCCCCAAAATGACAGGGTAAAAGTTGCTTCAAAAACCAGATAAGCCAGTGTTCTAGTTCCTGCACCCAATATAGCTGTCACTCAGATCAGTAGGAACACACAACTCATTTTTTAAAACTATAGGAAAGGTTTTCTTGTGAGTGGCATCACAGCTAGGCAGATAGGTAGACAGTAGATTGAATCAGATTGAAATTTTAGGTTAATTGGCTTTCTGTTGTTGTTTTGTTTTGTTTTTTTTTATTGCCCATGTAGCCCAAGGCAATTCCCTTATCCTCCCTATATTTCCATTTTCTTATCTTTGAAGTCAGAAGAATTTCACTTATTTCCTCTTCTTAAGTCCTAAGGATACTCTGAAGACAAATGAGAAAATGTGATAGATTCCCCAGGAAAGAAAGTCAGTAAGAAGCATAGAAGGGAGATCACAGCATTCTTAAGGGTCCTTATACTGAGAAAGAAAATAAGTGGATTAGCAGTGTGATGGTCATGAATCTACTGCCCTAAAGTTCATGCCAGGATGGAATAGCTGCTCCCTATGGCTGACCTGGGACTCATGGGCATGAGTAAGTCCTGGTCCAGATGAGCTGAACAATGTGTCACCTGTTGGCAGTCATGTGGCTTATAAATGTCAGAAAGAATCATCTCCCAAAGTTTTTCCCTTTCCAGAGATGGTCAATTTGATCCTCAGTAATTTATGAAAACAGCCAGAGCACTCTATAACAAAGGTGCTATAATACATACTAATAACAACCACACTGCATTATTATTACATGCTATGCTACTCCTAGTTTCAGAAGCAGTAGAAGAATTTTATACCTCCAAGAGGCACTGAGAATTAAGAAAAAGAAAAGAACAACACAGCTGGGGAAAATGCTGACCGACAAAAGCTAGTTTTTCATAGCATGTACAAAAATCAATCCCCATTTTTCATTTTAAGTATTTCAACGACTAGTAGACTTTTGGAACTGGAATTTTCTTGTCAAATGATCTATCAAAGTATACTGCTGTTATAGAAGTAATTTTTCCATGTGAGGCTTTTTTAGTCTGTCATTTAAAGACATTTAGGCTGGGAGAAATTTCTTCTCTCTTTGACACCATTTAATTAACTATTAATTGTACACTTTTCTAAATGCAGCATTAATAAAATTGTTTCTCAGCAAACCAAAATATTTTTAACAACCAAAGAGCAAGTTTTTAATTAGGTAGAAAGTAATAAGAGGGGAAATGGATGAAGTAATGAGAAAGTTGGTTGGATTGCCTCATAAAAGCTCAACATTTGGGCAGGATGGTTACAGCTATCCTGGATTATGGCAGGAAATCCTGAGAATAAAACTTAATAACTCAAATATACATGAATGATTTTTGTGTATTTTTAGCACTTTAATGAGTTACCCAATGTGCAGGTGTGTCTTTACTTTAAGAAAATCATATAAATGAAAATCTGTGAGTATAAGCACAATAAATTTAGCAGTTATTTTAATTATAAAATGTACCCTCATTTAATAGAACATTCTATTCAATTCCTTTAAAGGACAGACACTTTTAAAACATAATTCAATTCAGAAAAAAAAATAGCATCTATTTTTGAACACCTTTTTTGGAAGGCCATTTATAAAAATCAGTCACATTCTGCTCTCATTGACATTTTAACCAGACTGAGCTATGGAACACGTGCTCAAGGCTAATTGCTACTGTCTAGATCCATAATGAAGCCTTTCCTGGATAACCTTTATGAATTACAGTAAGTAAAGCTCCCTTCTGAGCAACTGGCTATTCCATAAATTTTTACCTTCGGAAGATAGGTTATTGGAAACCTATTGTCAATGCATTGATAGTATTCTATTCTAGACAGAAACCATTAGTTACGTGGTGACTACCAATATACATACTCTTTGTGATTTCAGGTTCTTGTCACTGTGGAAAGTGCATTTGTTCTGCTGAAGAATGGTATATTTCAGGAGAATTCTGCGACTGCGATGACAGAGACTGTGACAAACATGATGGTCTCATTTGCACAGGTGCAGTACTGACCTACTCTAATTCATCTATGCCAAATTTTGCAATAAAGGCAAATGACACACCTCACATTTTGCTGTAAATCACTGGGAAGGAGAGCTTCTGTATTCTCAAGGGCCAAATAATACAAAGTATGTAAATGGAGGGGGGCATTTGTGAATAAGCACTAACATTATTCCCAAGCAGAGAAGAATAAAAACAAATGCACCAAAATTATATAAGTTGGGGGAAAATTCCCAAAGTAACTTCCCCCAACTTCCACATATGCTATTTTACATATTGCAAAGAGAAAATAATTCTCTCAACAACTATCTTACTTTGAGCATGGTGTAAAGAATGGAATATTATTTTAAACAGGAACCAAGTATCAACGGGTTGATGTTGTTTTTAGGGAATGGAAAATGTGTGTGATGGGGAGGAGGGTGGGAGTTTGAAAACAAGTTAAGAGTATAATACCTACTGCTATCCTGAGTTATTGAGTCCTAATAATTGGTTCTAAAACACATGTTCTTAAAAAAGTTGTAGGAGAAATATGGGCATGTGTATTTGTTCTCCATGTTTCTTTTTTAAAATATTTTATTTATTTATTTTTAGAGAGAGGGAAGGGAAGCAAAAAGAGGGAGAGAAATACCAATGTGTGCTTGCCTCTCATGTGTCACCTATGGGGACCTGACCCACAACCCAGTCATGTGCTCTGACTGGGAATCAAACCAGCAACCTTTAGGTTCACAGGCCTGTGTTTAATCCATTGAGCTACATCAGCCAGAGCTTGTTCTCTGTGTTTCTAGTTAAAGGTGAAAGATAAATATGATTGTCATTAAGCAAGACATTCACTTTCTGTCTATCCTACTGTACAATGTTCCTCTTCTAGCTGATTCAGCCAAGCTCATACTATGTCAAGGAGCTTTAAGATCTTTAGCATTTATTCATAAGTCACATGTAACTTGCTCTCTATAGAAAAACAAACTTATGACATGAAAACTTGATTGGAGTGATACTAATGGTGACCATTAAATTGATGCTAACTTGAGAGTGGCCAAGTAGATGCTATTAATTGTTTGAAAGACAGCAATGAGAACATTAGCGGAGCATGAATAAAATGGCTTTGATTATGAACAGTTATACTTCACAATAACATATTTTAACTCAGTATATTTCAATCATGATAATGATTCTTCTGTGTATTTTGTTTCAGGGAATGGAATATGTAGTTGTGGAAACTGTGAATGCTGGGATGGATGGAATGGAAATGCATGTGAAATCTGGCTTGGCACAGACTATCCTTAACAATTAGATGGAAGAGGACTGGATTCTTGTTTTCGTAGGCCATTAGAAAATGCAAATGCAGAGGAAACCATGTATAATCACCATGAGAACAGGGAAAACAGAATATTTGTATGTTTTTGTATTTCTGAAAGCCTGAATGAAATCTGTATACTTATTAACAGTGAGTTAAGCAAACTCTTATGTACATAACACCAGAAAGAAAATTTTCTTTCACAGTTTACATCAATGGTTCTCAACAAGGACAACTCTGCCACCCACAAAACATTTAGCAATGTCTACAAACAATTTTGACTGTCACACTGGGTTGGGTGGGAGGATGTGCTACAGGCATCAAGTGGGTAGAAGCCAGGGATGCTGCTAAACACACTCCATGCACAAGACATTTCCCCATGACAAAGAATTATCTGACTTTAAATGTCAATAGTGCTGGAGTTGAGAAATGCTGAATTATGTGGTTGTTAGAAATATACATCTCTACACAACAAAAGCTATTTTAGAATAAAAGGAAAATATACATCCTCACATAAATCTGTCAATCATATTTTGCCAAGATTCTATATCACTCAGTATTTCCATTTGGAGACAATGAAGACAAACACACATGAAGTATAATGCTGGATGGGGTGGGAGGCAGAGGCAAGATCATGAGTGCTTTTAAAAAAATAAGGGCTATTTTTAGTCATAAGACATTTGTGTAGTCTCACTTTAAACTCACAAAAGAATATTCTTTAAAGATAAAAAAATTATGAAAATGTACAATTTAACATTTTAAATAAATAGTGACATAAGTCATTTACACTGTGTCATATGTATTTTACCAACTGATGATTAACAAAAAAAGAATTATTCAAGAGCATACATTTCCTATTATTACAACATTTTATAAACTGGACATGGGTTACATGTATAAGAAATCTGATTTTTGACTAATGAAGTTACTCCATGGTAAATTGCTTTTTAAAAAGACAATATCTAGTTAGCTCTATGATGGGCCCAAAATATTTATTCATTTCTCTTAAAAAACTCTCTTACTTTTAAGTACACATTACTTATTGAAATATCAAGGTCATGAACAAAAGTCAAGAACAGATGCCATGATAAAATGGCGCTGGTCTCAAAAGCTCAGAGGATAAAAAGAAAAATCTAGAAATGACTTAAATAGAAATTTAAAATAATCACAGTGATAGGAATAAACTGTGTATTTTTATGATGCAATTTTGCTCTGTATGAAATTCACATTGAATTATGAAAACATACAATAGTTTGGACTTCCCTTACATATTTGCAGTTAAATCTACTGACACACAGTAGTTTAGGTAGCCTTTAATTATTTAGAGATAAAAAAGACACACATTTTCTCTAAATGTGAATTATATTTTATAAAATCCTATAATAATATAATAAAATCATTTTCATATTGTTTAAGGTGAAAATTTTTACTTAGGAATTTTATTTAACAATGTAAATATTTTAGAGACATGGGTTGGATTTTGTAAGTCAAATTACCAAAAGTGAGGAAAATATGTATCTGCTGAGTTACTTATAATTTATATTGAAAATGATTTAAGAGAAAATTTAATTGATGTTGATTTTTCTAATACTAATAGTGTTTTCATACTTTAACAGATTTATGAAGTTGTTCTCTTTATCCTGAGATTAAGGAGAGCAACTACATTAGTTGTATCTGGATTGTCGAGTATGTCAGTTGAGACATCACTTTTGTAAAATGAGGGAAATATAAGTAGTTAAGAAACAGATTATATTCCTTTCTCTTCTCTATCTAAGCATTTTAAGTTTCAAACAAACTTACTATAACTGTTCAGTAGCAATTGCAATGATGCCTTATTTGACAATGGACACATTGGAATTCACTACATTATCCAGCCATCATAGTATGAGAGATGTCCAGGTTCCCTTATTGCAGAGTTCTGCTTTTTATGGAAAGACTCAAATAGTAAATATTTTAGAATTTGTGGGCCACATACATCTCCATTGCATATTCTGCTTTGTTTGTGTTTGACATTGTAAAACCATAAAAAAGAAAAGAAAAACTCATTCTGATCCCCTGGGGCATACAAAAACTAATTGTGAGCTGGATTTGGCTCACAGCCGAGTAGTTGGCTGACATGTGCTCTGCTGGCACAGCCCTTAATTTCCTTCGCCTCCTTACATAAACTGAGGTGTGGCTCACATTTCTATATTTGTTTTCTCTTTTCATTAGTTGTAACTACAATAAAAGTGGTGCTATTTTTAAAATTTAATGAAAGAAAAATGTCCTCAGCATTTATGTTTTTAAAGAAAAAGTTTAGATATGGAGAAATGTTTATTATAGAGTTCGGAATTTGATTTGTCCATATTTTTGACAAGCTGAAAATACAGATCAGTCAGCTATATTCTTGATTCATTTAGCAACAAACTACTGAACTGAAATTTTCTATATTTCCTGTGTGTGTTTTATTTTGATTTAGCTTGCAAGCATCAATACATCTATTAAGAAGCAAGTTAGTTTACAAGTTTAAATTGGAAAAAATAAAATAAAAATAGTTACATGTAAAGACATGCATTCTACTCTTCTTAAATGTGATTTTGTACTTCAACTTTTGATTCCATTGCTAAGATAGAAACTCCCTCTCTTTTATTAAGAAGAAGGGAAAGACAAGAACAAACTTGTAATAAAAAAGGTGGGGGAGGGTTTTCAGGAACATCTATAAAGGACACATGGACAAAACCAAAAGAGGGTAGGACTGAGGGTGTGAGGTGGGGATGGCTGGGGTCAGGGGAGTGGCAGGGAAAAAATGGAGATGACCATATTTGAACAACAATAAAAAAATGAAAAAATAATGAACAGAGACAAGAAAAAGGGTAAATGTGCAAATCTCACTTACTTATTCAAGTTTGTCCCAAGTTACAGTGGGATAAATGTCAACTGAAGAAGATGCAGCAAGTTTGTAAGTGATATTGACACAAAACCTGCTTGCTTGGCAAACCATCACTCAGAAATCCTCCAGTAGGACTTTCCAATAAAATTCCACTAAAATCATAAGACCTCAGAGAAGAATATTATACTCCATTTTCACCCTGGACTCCTTGAGCTAATCTAGAGTCTTTTAATACATTGAAAGGAATGATCTCACCAACTCAAAAGCAAATACAGTCTCTGCCAGCAAACATTGGAATTAGACTGAATGATATGGAAAACCCAGAAAAAACAAAACACAACTCAGCCTTTGTTTTCAGACTCATTTTCAAAACTTTGAAAACCTATTCAGTATTCAAGAGTCGACAGGCCCTGTACCACTTTGTAAGCTAAGGGACTTAAGCTATGAAATGTATTTCACTTCAAAGTAACACAAGTCACATCTGATTTTTGATATGACTCTATTTAGCTCAATTGCTTTCCCTGGGTATAACCTTGTTATGAAATTAAATTGAAATTAACTTTCAATTATTTTTACTTCCTTCTAAAATAGATTTTATAGTCTGTTCTCTCCCTGAAATTTTAATTCTCCATATAATATTAGGGAGAAAACTTTAAAAAAAGTGATACATATCTAATATAGAGAACAAGAAGGTTTGTTGTTATTGTTGTTCTGTTTTTTTAAAGATAACCTAATCAGATATTGGTCATCCTAAAAACATTTGACTGTACTAGTGATTTAGATATTAATTAAGTAGCTGGCCTGGTATAATAAACTCTGCTTACTCTCAAAAGGCAAACAATTAGAAAGACTGTAGCAGGATACTTATGGGCCCATTCTAGAGGTCCTGAAGCCACCCACTACTCTAAAACACTCAGGGTAAGTGAACATTTATGGCAAAGAATTTCTAAATTTTCTAGGATTTATAACAAAATGATGCTCAGTACAATTTACTCTTTACATCAAGGGTGGACTATTTGCATTTCTTCTATAATATTTTCCAGGTAAAGTTTTAGCAAAACATTTTAGAAAATAAAACTGATAAGAAAATAACAATGGTGTCACTTGAAATATCAAACTATTAACATTCCCAAGCAATGGTGAGGGATGGGTGAAGCAATCAGCTATCATAATGAATCAATAGAAATAACCCTCCCACACCAGATATGCATGCAAATGGAATGTGATATTAGACTCGATACAATTGACATATGTACATGTAGGTACAAAACACACAGTCTGTAAAAACAAATGAGTTCCATCAGATTTACTATACAGGACATCAATGGTGACAGACTGCAATTACTTTATAACAACAAGGTTGATTTTTGAGGAGAAAAAGAGAGAAGGGTCTTATCCTGGAAAAATAGTGAGAAAGAGGTATCATCAAAGAGCTAAAATTTTCTTTGGCATGGTAAAGGGGGAAGTTGACTTTACCAACTTATATACATGACATGTCTCTATATTTGTGGGTGATGCAATGCCATTTCATTACATAAAGTTGTTTGATGTTTTCTAATATGCCTTCATATAAATATTTTATTCAATGTTTGTGAATATAACAAATGATATTAAACACAGAAACCATACAATGCAAATTCTTTGTATGTAAATTGAGTAATATATACCAACAGTTCTTGATACCAAGGCCCTACAACATGCAGTTCATTAGTGCTGCCCTTGTTCCGTGCAACAGATGAGACCAGACACAAAGGAAGTGATCAGAATAATTTACAAATAACAAAGACCTTTTGCAATATGTCTAAACATATATTAGAAGAAAGTATTTTGACATCCACTCGTAGGGATAAATGACCTTGTAGACAACTCATATTAAAAAAAAAGGTGCACATTTTCATAAATCTCAGTCTTCACAAAAATAAATCTTGTCAATTTTAACCAATAAGCAGCCTTGCAGGGGAAAAAGAAACCAATAAATAAGGCTGATTACCAGAAACAAATCAGTGGGTTGTTTGATAAGCATGTGCGTGTGTGAGTGTTGGGATAAGCAGTGTCTATAAACCCATTTACTTGGAATTTCAAGTTAAATTATTGTAGTTTGCCACATGTTATGGATGATATGTCTGCCCTAAATAATTAGTTATAAAATTCATCTAATGTGTCTTAACTAATTCTGTTATAAAACAATAGGCTTCAAAATGGTATAACAAACTAAGAATGGGCCAAGGATACATTTTGTTGCATTTATATTTTAGTCATTATCAACAATAAATCTACTCAAACATTATGCTAACTTTTTATTTATTAAAATGGAATCCAATATGAAATTAAATAATCATAAACAATTAAACTTATCCTAAATCTTTAATCAGCTAAGCAGGCCAATATTTTGAAATGCTGGGCAAGAACTGTCATGGAGACTTAGAAAAGCAGTGACAAAATCATTTCCCAGAATATACAGTGCAGATGGGGGTAAGTGATGACTGGGTCATCCTTCAACATAGAATTAATAACAAGAGGCCAGTATAATGATCCCACATGTAGTTTTCTATAAATGAGTTTAAGTTTGGTCTTAACCCTTCTGAGGACAAAACATTGAATTTTATTAAGTATACACAGAATTGATAATGTATTTCCAAACAGTTTAGTATTAAACATTTTGCAACTCTTTATATCCAAGATTGAACATTTTTCATGTTTTTTTCACTGTGTTGTCTCAGCTATTCATGGCCTTTCTTGGGAGTTGTCTCCCCTAAGCTCAGAGTTATTTAAAAGAAAATTAATGAAGCAAATAAAACAAAAGTAAGTTGGTTGAATGGGCCGACAACCTGATGTTTGAACATGTTGGTTTGCCTTAATTTTATCTAGAATAATTCAACAGACTGCATTCTAAAATCATGGCAAGGCACCTCTATCCCAGCCATTGGGCTACGTGGGCCCCAAGAAGTTGAGTTAGAGGTATGGACTGGTGAAATACACAGTACCTGACTCAGCATGCTGAGCTAAAAAAAATACTTTTTCCTAATGTGTCCAGTTTAAAAACTTGTAATTAAACACCAAAAAATATTAAAGTCTAATTATAACTAAGGTTTGCATTGCTGCTGCAGTAAAGAACACAACAGCTGCCTTGCCCATGCTCTGCTGAGTGTGAGTGGAACGCAGCCAAAAACCAGGATGGCATTAAGTTTTGTTCATTAAAAATAGGAAGGATTATATCTGAAATATATTTAGGTAGCACAACTCTTGTAAGTTGTAATTATTGATCTTTTTCCAAATAATGAGGAATAGTAAATGAAAAATGAACCTTAATCAGGCCTACAAGGCCTACAGAGTTCTTTGGACCCACTTTCTCAAAAACCAGTGGGTCTTGCTCGCTGGGCAAGGCAAATGTTACCATTACCAGTAAGCTTGTGATATGTATAAAACACACACACACAAAGAAACTATAGGGGGATGCCAAACACATATCTTAGAGAACATCCCATGGACAGTGTTTGACCCATTTCTCACCGCAGCAACACCGACCTCAGGAACACAGTACTTGCCAATGAACAGAGCATATATGTATGTTTAATTGCTAGTGTGAGCCAGAGACACCACTCTTGATCTTTATGATACAATTTGTAGTAATGGGTTTAGAAGGCTTCCTGATTCCCTGATCATTCTCTGAACTAAGCCAACTGCAACATTTAGGGTTTAGAGAAACGCAGTCCCTGCAATAGGTCACAGACAGTGGAGCAAGCAGCCTGTAAAAATGGGAAGGAGGGAAATCTGTAAGAGCACAGGTTTACAGCTTCTACCTAGAAATTACTCAGTATCTGTGTGCTACAAAATTGAACTTAAACACATGGAGGTTGCTGAAACAGGACTCAAAAAGGATTATGGATAGCTGTCAGCAGGCAAGGTATTGAGTGTACTTGTGAAGTATATCATTCACATGAAGTGTCACAGTCACAGAAAAGGTATTAAAAAGGCATTCCATATCTGGTAGGGCATTCCATGGTCTGAGTTTAGCTGGTTATTCAGGTGTCTTCTTGTTGTAGGAGGTGCAACAAGTTGAGATTTATCCACTTGCAATCAAAAAGTTCAAAATAGCAAATAGCAAGCATCCACTTACTTCCAGGTGCTCCTCAGCCACAGGAGCAGTAATGTTTGGCAAGGATAAATCACTCAACTGTGCTCAGGATGAGTAAGTCACACCTGTGAGGATCTGGCTATGTTGTCTTACTTTTGTTGACTGGTTTGCCTCCATTCATTATTGCAGATGCACTTGTGCTTTTACTTGGCGTCACCCCAGCCTTTGGGACTGTTTCTCCAACATCGTGCAAAGATGGTTCTCGGTACATGGCAACTAGTGACAGGAAGGAGGGCATGAAGAAAGGAGGAAAAGGAAATGTTACCTAGTTCAGTTTAAGAATGAGTATATGTGCAGACCTCAGGAGTTTGCCCAGTCCTGTTTCCCTGAAGTAAATCAATCCCATTGAAAGGGATTCCTGTTTTACAGCAGTACCTTCCCACCCCCAAACAGAAGACATTACTACCTCCACGTTATCTGTTTTATATAACTAAAATATGTACATAGGTGTGCATGGACATTTGTGTAGGAGAGGTGGTTTAAATGGAGCTATGGCCTCTTTGAAAATATGAGAATATATATACACACACAGTAAATAGAGGAGAATGGCAAGCCTAAACCTAATTCTCTTTGTTTAAAAAATCAGACATCCTTTCTACTGCATGCTGACAACACTTGAACCACCATTCCTATTCATCTTTTCAAGTATTTACACCCTAGATCATTAAATTATTTTTCTCTCAAGTGGTTCAAAAGGAAACAGGGTCACACTGGTGTCAACTTCAAAGCTATACAAAGCAATAACAAAGGACTTGCTTTTCCTGAACCAGGGCCGTAGGAAGATCATTGTTTATATTTCCTCTCCTGAGATTATGAAAAGAGACCCTTAAATAACTGAAAGCAACTATGTGGTATTTTCTAATTTTTAAGCCTCATTTCATGATACATTATTACAAATCTAATAACTGATGTCACACAAAGCAGAAGTACATAATGGCAAGAGAGCAAGTGGGACTGACATGTGTTGAGCTCTGAGAAACTGCCTGAACAGTGTCTGGCCACACAGTCAGCAAGCATTCATGTGGCTTTTAAGAAAATGATTCTTAGGAACCATAGGAAAAAAAATAAGAGTGTCTGATGCTTGGGGAAGACTAGGTGAGTTAAAATCATCTGCCATCAGAAAAACAAGTGTATTAGACCTGCCCAGCCTGCTTTTGAGGTTTTTGAAAGTTCATGATACAGCAGGTCCTAGAATAATTTTGAAGAATAAAATCTTATTCTTATTACCTTAAAATTGGTTTCACTAAACTATTTTGCTTAAAGTTGCAGTTCCAAGTATGTGTAGATAACATTAAGTGGACTTACTATACTTTATGAAGAGAACTTAAGTATAGTTAGGATAAACTACCATATATTGTACAGTCTTCTTGTTCAAGATGGTAGAATTTTACCTTTTGCATCTGTGAATCATGGTTTTTCAGTATCACATATATTTGAAAGTGCTTGTATACATCAGACCTATGTTAAATAACTTGCAAGGTGGTAAAAGGGGTTAATCCATATCCTTGAAACACTTTTCAATCTTTTACTCCCACTACTAATCCAATTAGGAGACAATAATATCAGAGCACTAACTTTGATTGTCTAGCGTGAAGTTGTATGAAACATATGAATGCCCCAGAGCATCACTAATTAATCAAGTAGCTAATTTGCCCTAACACTTTCAATGATATAATTTATATCATGTATGGGTTTTGAAAGCTTGAAATTAATTTCTTCTACCAACTGCACTATGTGATAATCTCTGTCATTACAACACCCCCTCAATTGTTTTTATAAGAGTACTTCTATCTGCTAATTACTTGAAAATATTGTTTCTCTCTTCCTCATATATACATATATAACACACACACACAACAATTCAGTGCGTGACTGAAATACCAAGTGATATTATTGTACCACACCTTTAGAGTCTCAGATATTTCTTACTGGATATACCAAATAGTTGGTTTCCAAATTTTGCTTCAGTTAAAAGAGACATAAAGGACTTTTTGCTTTTCATTAAGTTTCTGTAGCTAAGAGATAAAGTTTTAGAAATTTAGTCAATTCTTAAGTGTCCATACTAAAAAAAATTAATGTAATGAGACAAAGATAAAAAACAAGATTTATTTAGAGCTACTATTGACTGTTTTTAAACTTTTCACTTATATTTGATTATTAGTTAATCTGATGTTTTCAAAATTCATTTAAAGAGTATAAAGCAAATCACTGAGGTGTTATTTTAGAAGAACAGAGAAACCCTCTAATTCCTTATTTATTCTCTAATTTTCCTTATGATTTATCATATAATGAGAAAAATTTGCTCATATTTCAGTCTGGCATGAGTTTTCTTTTCCTAGATAGACCCGGGTGGTTAATCATTTGAGTTTCAATGACTTGTTCTAGAGACAAATTTAGTAGAGGATGATAGGAAGTCAATATCATTGAAATTATAAAGATGCTTTTAGTCAACAAGAGTGCTTTCCAAACATAGGCAAGCTGAAAGCTGAATTATAAATTCACATATAATTACTATTTTAATTTTCAATATTTTAAGTTATTTTATTCTCATAGAGAGAATGTGGATTTATAAAACCAATGTGGATATTTTCTGATGGCTAAGGCTTTCCTGTAAGGATAAAAAACAAGCATAAAATCAAACTGTCTAAACTAGCTTAGAGTGTTTACTTAGTTATTGTATATCTAATTTTCCATGTAAAATAAGAAGTATTTAAATAGAAAACACTATGGAAAAGCCTCAATGTCATTTTTTTCATAATTTACAAGCAAATTTATACAGATTGAAGTAAATGATACTTCTGGTCAAATCCTTAATAAGAAAGGTGCAAGTATTTCTGATTAATTAACAAAAGTTTGTAGCCTGCTTTCTGAGAATCTGATCAAAGTAAATGACTTCATCGTTTGCAGGTTAATGTAAAAGAAGTTATTAACTCTTCTTTTTGTATAATTAAAATAATTCACAATAATATGATTACTTTAAGCTAGATAACATCAAAATAGGCAAATATATTTACTCCATATTACTCTAAACTAAGTTTTCTTAATGTATCTATTGTCACAGCCACAGATCTGTAACATCATTACAAATTAAAGAAAATTTAATTAAATTATTCTGGGGCTAGAAAAGTTGGAGCAGTGAGGATTTAAGACATTAGAAACAGAGAGTTTTGCTGGCATTTTAAAAATTAATGGAATATATAGTTGTATATAGTCTATCAATTTGTGAGTATAAATATGTCTATACATATATCGACACAGATATACATACAGCAAAGGGTACAAATCTTAAATGTACAATGTAACTACATGTCTGTGCAACCATCACCCAGGTCAAGATAAAAAATAGTTCCAGCATTCCCTGAGGGTTCTTGATGGCCAAAGCAGAGTTATCAATACAAAGAATAAATGTGTAATAAATCTGATAAGGATATGCACACATAACACTCACCTTCCAAAGGCTTGGGTAGAAAATGAGCTGCTGGTTTGGTTTTCTTTACTCTGTTTCCTTTCATAGCTTGCCCTTCTTTATTCAATCCCAAAAACCAGGCTCTACCAGATTCCTGTTGTCTATACAGCATAGATGAGTAGATTACATAATAGTTTTCAAAAACAGATTCTTTAAACTTGCATTCAGGGGTAAAAAGTTCCTGCCAAGAGAAACATGAAAAAAGAAAGTTAGATGAAAAAATGGGAGTTTCACTATGGTTTCTCTTCCTTCTTCCAGAACCTCATTCACCATGGTGAAAGAGTCAGCTCTTGGGCAGGGATGACCAGACACACTCCTTCTTGCATGCATTAATTGCCCATACACTTTTTTTCAATATACAATAAATAGAGAATCTGCTATTATTGGTAATATATTTATAGGCAAAAGTATAGATTTTTTAAATTGTTTTATTGTTGTTCAATTATAATTGTCTGTATTTTCTCCCCACCCCCTCCAAACACACCTCCCTCCGTTGCTTCCACCCTCCCCCTTGGTTTTGTCCATGTGTCCTTTATAGTAGTTCCTGAAAGCTCTTTTCCCCTCTGTCCCCTCCCACCTCCCCTCTGGCTTTTGTTAGATTGTTCTTATTTTCAATGACTCTGGTTATATTTCATTTGCCTTTTTCTTTTGTTGATTATGTTCCAGTTAAAGGTGAGATCATATGGTACTTTTCCCTTACCACCTAGCTTATTTCACTTAGCATAATGCTCTCCAGTTCCATCTATGCCGTGGAAAAGGGTATAAACTCCTTCTTTCTCTCTGCCACATAGTATTCCATTGTGTAAATGTACCATAGTTTCTTGATCCACTCATTTGTTGATGGGCACTTAGGTTTCTTCCAGCACTTGGCTATTGTAAATTGTGCTGCTATGAACATTGGGGTGCATAGGTTCTTTTGGATTGGTGTTTCAGGGCTCTGACGGTATAATCCCAACAGCAGAATTGCTGGATTAAAAGGCAGTTCCATTTTTAGATGTTCTTTAATAAGAAAATAGAAGACATAACCAAACTCAAAATCCTTTTACTTAAACTAAAAATAATGCAATCAGGTTATAACCAGAAAGAGCACCTTAAAGTAATATCATATTCACAATACACTAAAAAATCAAATATATATTTAAGGTATTTGCTAATCTGTTTTCAATATTTTCATAGGAATAACATATGATACCTTAACAGTTGCCAATTGTTCATTAGATCAGTGATATTATAGTGTGATACATTTTAATTACAAAGACAGACTGAAACCCCAAACTGAAACCATGACAGTCAGCTAGCACATCAACTAGACACTGGAGCTGAGGACTAGTGTGTTAGCTGTTCAATAACTAACAGAAGCTGAAAATAATGACCTAATTCCATGGTTTGGATCCCCACTGGAACTCTTGAAGAAAAACATCAGAAGCTTCCCTGAATGAAATCCACCCAGCATTTTTGGAAAGAGAGTAATGAGTTAATGCTGTGACACTCAATGCCATGATCTATATTGATTAACAAGTAGCACAAAACTTTACTACTTTATGGATTATCACTAATAACATAAATATTCATAGATGAATTTTACATATTTCTGAGAGTTAGCCTACAAAGGCACTTCTGATAGACCTCTAATAAAATTAATTTAAAAGTTCAATCTCTCTAGCTAAAGACCTTGGAATTACCTTAACTTGTTTTTATGGCTATTTTAAATAGGCTCAACACTTCTAGTATACACACACACACACACACACACACACACACAAATGGTGCTATTTGTATATGAAATATACAAAAACATTATATATTTCATATATAATATCAACACTGTGCTATTTTATATGTTTCATTTTTATATGAAATACAATACAGAAGAGCTTTATTGTCATTAATCTTTTAAAAATATCACTGTAGACTGACAGCTATGGTTGGGGGTGGTGGTGAAAGAAGGTGAAAGGATTAGCCAAAGAACATATAGGCATAACCCATAGACATAGAAAACAGAGTGGTGATCGCCAAAGGGAAAGACAGGTGGATACCAGTTGGAGGTGAGTGGGCAAACGGGAATAAAATGGGGACATCTGGTAATAGTATCAACAATAAAATAAATTAGAAATTAAAAAATAAAATTAAAATATCACTGTACTTGAAAAAATTATCTTAATACTTTTTATGACTGTAGAAATAATTTTTGTTTGCATTCAAAAGTAATTTTTATACACATTCTGAAAAACATGTTCTTAGGGTCTAAAAATCAAAACTTTTAAGAGTTAAAGTTATGCTAACTACAATAAGGAATATGACATTGTTTCTAGTAAAAACTTTCAATATTTTCCATGAGAGTATGAATTATTAAACAGTGACTCTTACAGGTTATAATTTTTTCAGAGTACCCCATAACTTTAGGTAATTCACTAAAAGCTAATGGTTAATGGCAAACACTTTTCATGACAGATGATGGATTCAATGATTAATTTGATATTAAAATAGCCAAAAGAGAGGCTTAGATTCTTCCAAAGGGAATTTATATAGACCTTCATTTCTTCTAGATAATTCTACCTCAGGCTTGATGAAGATCTCATCAAAATAAATTTTCTAGCCTTCCACTAAGTCATTTTTTCCAAATCCCTCTTATCGGTTACTTCATAATAAATAACTGAGTCTCACTCATAATAACTCAGTCTTACTGAGTCAATCTCCAGAGGAAAAACTAATAAAAGAGTGTTTGTTCATATGCTTGTGATGAAGGAAATAAAATGGAATGCTGTAAATCTAGCTTATCCTTGAAAGACTACTAAACACAATATAGTGGTTGAAAGTATACTTTCTAGGAAAAACAGATTAGACATACTTTTATTGAGCTATAACAAGATATCCAAGCATATGTTATTATGCTTGTTAAAATTGTTAAATTTGTTAAAATCTTGTTAAATTTGTTAAACAAAAAACAAAAAAAAATTGTTAAATTTGTTAAAATTATTAGTTAAAATCTATCTCAAATCCAGCTGGAGTGGGATTGGTGAAAGCTGATGCAAGCTGAGGTCACTCATGAGTCGGAGGAGCTGGGACCTGACTTTTAAGACACCTGGTCTTTGCCCAAAGCCTGGTTCACCTTATTAATAAATTGCTGATAACTGACCTTTAACTAGAGAAACCAGGGCCTCCAGCTTTGGAAATGCAGGTCCATAGGGTGGTCAACACTTACTCTTATCTGATTCCCACTTATAATGTAAGAAACAAGGAAGACAGTGCTTTATTACCTTAGCAAATTAGCAGTGTATTGTCTCCACATGGTAAATTGACTTCGTTGAATATGAAAGAGGATGAAGACTCTTGATGTGAAATAATCACTCATTGTCAGAGTGTAAATTAAGGACGTCTGACATTAAGTCTTTGTTGGTAAAAATGTTTGTATTTTAGAATTCTAAGGAAACCTATTCCACATCTTCTTGTGAGCTGTGTTAGAGACTTCACAGGCAATTCTTTCTGCCTTCTATAGTGAGAGCTATGGGCTTCCGTTGCTTCAGTTGCTTGTGATAGTGGAGACTGGTCAGTATATTGTCAGTCTTCTCTATTCTTGGTTAAATAACTAATGTGTACAAACATACTACACTCAAAAGCACTATTATCTAATACATTTTGCCTAGTTTCACTAGACTTTTCAAGAATTCAATCTGCTCATCAAACATTGGAGCACAGAAAGAATCCCTGCATTCCCAGGAATACAAATAGGACAAATGAAAGTTAAGATTAGTTACTATTGGGTTGGCCAAAAAGTTTGTTTAGGGTTTTTATTTTCCATAAAATAAAAGACACAATTTTCATTTTCACCAATGACTTTATTGATTTGCATATTTTGGGTATGCTAACTATCCCCTGCATGGTGTAACATAATTTTCAATTAATGTGTCAATTTGTTCATTATGAACTTCAACTGGTCTACCCAACCATGGAGCACCATCCAGTGAGAAATCTCCAGCACGAAATTTCGCAAATCACTTTTGATGCCTCTAATCAGTCACATTACCTTCTTCATACACTGCACAAATATTCTTTTTGCATTTCAGTTGCCTTTTTACCTTTCTTGAAATATTAAGTATAATATGCCAAAACGTTGCTTATTTTCTCTCATCTTCAATATTAAAATGTCTACACAAAAACTCACCAATTTTGATTTTTTTTGTGCATGCTAATATGACAGCTGTCACAACACAATCTAACAAAATTGTTTTGAATGAAGTTAAAGACAACTAAGCACTACTAGAGCCACCTTACAGACAAATGCAAATGAACTTTTTGCCCAGTGCTGTATGTACTGGATGTCATAAGGATGAAATATACATTCAATAAATAAATAGGAGGCAGTGGAGTAGGGTGACTATGAACATCTCTGGAACCAGATCTCCTGATCCAACCCTGGCCCTACTTCTTATCAGCTGTCCTTGGTGAAATTATTTAATCTCTGGCTGTCAGTTTCCACCTCTCTAAAATGAGTACAAAACCATAGGATAATAGAATGGTTGAGAGGATTGAGTGAATTGATACATGTTATATATTTAGAGAAGAATGTGGCATATAGTAAGTACTTACTACTTAATCTAAAAATATTAGTTATCATCTAAAATATAACCCATATTAATTATATCAATATTTCAGCAAACTACAATTTATGTAAATAATTAGTCAATGAGAATATTTTACACCAAATATTGGGCTCAGCATCAGATATGACAAAATGAACATATGGAAAGCAAACAAAATTCTTCACTGTAAGAATTTTGTTAAAATTCTTGTGTATAGAAAATGACAGTACAATTAAATATCTGCTGTGGTAGACTTACCTTCAAAAAACTAGAGGGATAATAGGTGTAAGAAATGTCATTGTGAAAGACAATGGAGAGAAATGCCATGGTACATTTGGAGAACTATAATTAGTCCATTACTGAGACTTTGTGCAGGCAGACGTGAATAGGAAATGTTCAATAAATATGACAAACAGGCTAGATTTCTTATGAGCAAGAGGTAGACATGGAGACTTTTTAAATAAGCAAGAGAAAAATAGTATAGTCTTATTAGTATTTTATAAACACCAGTCTGTTGCCAACGTAGAGGATAATTTTGAGAAGTTAGTGTACATATCACTCATATACTGATGTATTGAAGCCCGATCTCTTGCAAAATGAACTTGAAAATTATAGAACATTGTATGTGTGCTCATTTTAGCAATTAGTATTAATATAACAGTCAAGTATACACGAAGTCAGGGAGAAATACCACCAGAATTGTGTCACATTATAAATTGAGTTCTGAACTTTTTGGTAGCCAAGATCAAAAGATAAAAGCTATAGGTTATAATAAAAAATATGGATGAGAGAAAATATTTTCTTTTCCTTGGCACTAACTTCCAAAAGTCATTTCATTACAGGGAAAGAGTGACATTGCCTAACATAAACAAAAAATTGCTCTTGATAGTAATTGTACAACTAATGCCTTTATTAATGATTTTAGTTTTGTGTTTCAGTCCAGCAATATGGTTTGGGTAAAGAGATGAAGTGAAAAGTCCCATAGGTGGGACTTGAAATAGTTGTAATTGATGAGATCCCCAGGGATCATATGCACAGCAGGGTCCACAAACTCAATGTCCTTACCGACCAAGGAGATCAAGCGTGAAGCAAGATAGAGTAATCATAGTACTCTTATAAGGATGAATGCCCCCTTATTAAGCTTGGTGGAAGAGACAGAGAGAATAGCAGAAAGGATGGTAAAAGGAGCTACTAGCTGTTCCCTGCATGGTTTTCATATGGAAATGGAAACCTTAGACCTTTAGTGGAACTGAAAGAAGTTAGAAATCCAAGTTTCTACATAACACCTCCTTTTAATGTGACAACTATTTCTGATTTTTTAAACCTTATTTTTATTGTTTACACTGTTACAGATGTCCCCATTTTCCCCCTTTGCCCTCCTCCACCCAGCCCCCACTCCCCTTAGGCTATTGCCCACTGTTGTCTGTGTCTATAGGTTATGCATATACTGTGAACCAGGGGTCTAATATGGGTTTCGTGAGCCTCCAGTTTGAAAAGTCCAATACACAGTGGCAAAAGAAGTGCTAAAAAAGAAGGAACCCCAGGTGACTTATCAAAGCATCCTTAACCTCACTTAAGGCTTTTACATTTTTGAGTGATATGATAACTGTGCCAGTAAACTCCAAAACAGGCAATGATAATATATGAAACCATTCCATGAAATTTAAGCTTAAATAAAAATTGTTTGAAATTCCCAAAAAGAAATAGATAAGGAGTTGATGACTTTTTCTCATCTTGCATGCCAATATTTAGAACCACCAACACCAAAACAACAAAATCAGCAGCAGATGAATTCTAGCAGAAGCTTAAATATTAATTTGTATCCTTGTCAAACTAAATAATCAAAACCTAGAATAAAAGAACAAAATAATTTAAAAAAACACGACAAAACTTCATATCTCTTATGCTGTGATTGCTTTTGAAGTGAAAGGACCATCTCTGGGTTACTTACTATCTTAACAGTAGCAGCATAATTCCTTTGCTAAGGAAAATGTTTTTGTTAAGATAAATACCCTGATGAGCAATTTGCATGTACACAGCTAGGCTTCTGGGCTCAGGATAAAAAAAGAGGGTGGCGGAAAGAGAAGGCCCAACTTCCTTAAATTATAACAAATGAAATAGCCACAAACCCAGATAATTCAGCATAACTATAATTTAAAAACTAAAAGTGACATTGAGAATCTAACTTAGTGGTTGGCAAACTGCAGCTCATGAGTCAAACAGAATTGCCACCTGTTTTTGTAATTCACACTTGAGAGTCCAGAAGTGAGTCACTAAGAGAGAAACTAGATGGTCTGCAAAGCCTAAAATGGTTACCGGATGATAATTTGCTAAAAAAAAATTGCCAGCCCTGTTGTAAGATAAATTTTGAGGGCTTTCCAACAAAGGTAATTGGGGGAGAGACTATTAATTTAATTAAAAAATTCCCAAATTAAACTTGGATTGCACTTATTTTCATGCATATATATGTATACAATTTCAATCAAGATTTTCATCAAAATTCCATCCCTGAAAAAGTCTTTATGGTATGCTATGGGCCTGGGCTTCCAGTAAGATCATGCAAATAACATTCCAAATATTCAATTTATGTAGTTACTACATCATCTTTGGTGTTATCTGAGACTAAATTAAAATTATGTTTGGTTAATATACACAAGTGTAGTAACCTACAACACCAACAGCACCACTGTTTCAAAGGAAAAACAATGTGTAAGCATTCCAAACAAATTTACAGCATTTATTTAAATAACACATAATTCTAAAATAAATGTAAAAAGGGAATAGAATAATGATATTAGAGATATCATAGCAAATAACATATACAAATCCACAATAAATAAGAGTTATTAGCTTCCTCATTCTAGAGTCATCCAAAAATTCAGTCCTTTTCATATTATCAGTAATGAGATGACCCTGGATTTCTTATGAATATTTCTCCCCATGTTCAAATTGAGAAGCAATGTCTCAGATTTCAGGTTCTTATTTGAAGAATAATAAGTCACAAAGATTTTTTGAAAATATCATATGATATACTAGAGGTACAAAATGATTTGTAAAGTATAACTTGAGTTACAAACTCTAGCTATATTTATAAATTGAATTGTATCAAAAAGTACCACTCAACCACTCAGATGTTAATATGAGTGGTTGCTATTATGAACAAGGTAGTACTTATTTAATTTTTCTTAATACGTTTCAACTTGATTAGACATATCTTTAGGTGGAATCCCAATGATCCACTTAACCTATATTCTCAGATTTTTCTCTTTTTCTACTCTTTGGGGATGTTGTCTACTAGAGCTTATCCCGAAATCAGCAGAGATTTATCCCACTTTCCCTCATATTTTATAGTAGTTTTAAAATCAATCATATCCTTTAATGATACTGTTATGACACTTCCCAGTTCCTTAAAAAATGCAGAGCATTACTAAGATTACATACAAAAGAAATAAAACTCTGACCTTTGAGAAGATTTTATACTTATATACTTTGAAATGAAAAAGTTTGTAGTTAACACTCTGAGGTAGAAAATTTAGTTGTCTAATGTGTTTTATTTATCTAAACATGATAAAATTTTATTATTTAATTTGTGTTCAATTAAAAAAAATTGTTGTTCAAGTATAGTTTTCTGCCTTTTACTCCCATCCCAGTCCACCCCGCCCAGTGCTCCCCACCTCCCTCCCATTTTCACTCCCCTTAGTTTTTGTCCATGTGTCCTTTATGTTTGTTCCTGTGACCCCTTCCCCTTTTCCCCTGAAATTCCCTCCCCTCTCCCCTCTGGTCACTATCAGCCCCTTCTCTATTTCAATGTCTTTGGTTATATTTTGCTTGTTTGTTTGTTTTGTTGATGAGGTTCCTATTAAAGGTTCGATCATATGGTATTTGTCTTTCACTGCCTGGCTTATTTTACTTAGCATAATGCTTTCCAGTTCCATCCATGCTGTCACAAAGGGTAGGAGGGTTGTAACTAAAACATACAGGAAGAAAAATAGTAAATTATTTGTGTATATACTTCAAACTAAAGCATAACTATATATGTGTTTAAGAGACAGCTTTTATTTAATTACGGGACCCAGTAATTTTAACTATATTCCCACTAACAAAGTAGTTTCTACAGTACTTATATTTAAAAGGCCAGAAGTTGTTACTTCAGTAGTTTCTATGGAAACCAGATTTTAAGTGAATGCATTTTTGGCAGTAAATATATTATATAACATTTAGAGATATTACATATGCATAAATAAATAAATACATACATACCTTTAGACATTACTTTATGTATGTAATATATTTTAAATTTATTACATGATATTTCATATTTATTTTCTTTTTACAGTTTTTGAACATGACTTTTAAAATTGTGGCAAGAACAATATCATAATGATTAAATATTAACAATTTATTTAATTTAATAAACATAAAGATGTATTTTTATATGTTTTAATAGATCTCATATATACACAAATATATAATTTTTTTTTAATATACATTATTTATTCAGGGTCCAATAGCAACTTTTTTTACCTGGCCATTTCTTAGAGATGCATAGTCATAGGCCCCATCTCAGACCTACTAATTCAGAATTTGCATTTTAACAAAACCCCAGGTGATTTGAATGCATGTTTGTTTGGAAGCATTGGCACATATTCCTGTTACCACACAGAAAAAATTAATAAATGATTGCAGAATATTTGGAAATACCAATTCAATTGGTGTTATCCATACCTTGCTACCATTTCTTAATATTGGCATAAAATGTATTAAAGTGAGAAAATAGAAACCAATAAAGCTGTGAAGTATTTACAGTACATAATTAAGAAATTTTAGAATTATAAATAAAAACAGGTGCCAACTGACACTACAATGTTAAATCTGTTTTCTCTAGAACATAGACATGTATAAATTACTGAAATAGTAATGCTAGTAAAATAAACAGATGGTGCCTGTCCTATAAATATTAGGAAGAAATCACAAAGAAATACACAAGAAAGTTTTGATACAACGATATACGATCTCCATCATATGTAGGGCCACATGTTAACTTAATAGAACTTTGCTTAAAAGAGAAATGTAAAACTGATGGTGCAAGTGCTTTATGGAAAAGGAACTGGATTTAATGTATGTAATAAACTACAGAAAAGTACTGTTATGAGTTTTAAATTTTTTCCAGATGATCTGAGTGAATAATGCAATCATATAACAGATACATACAATGATATACAGAATTGTGTGGTCTGAAAAATACTCAGAAGCTTCATCAAAGTAGAGATTAGTGACATCTTGAAGTCAGATTATCTGCACTGCCTCATCCTTCATTTTAAGGGTTTTCAAATTGTTAGTGTTTTGTATTTTTGTTACAGCACAAAAATCACATTAAGCCAATATTATATATACACACACATATATGTATACATATATGCATATCTAATATTTACCATACATTTATTATATGTGTGTGTACACATAATATAATATCAGCCATGATAATATCAGTGAACATATGAACATTTTAGAAATGGGATTATCTCACTCAAGAGGTAATAATAACATACATTACATAGTCTTCATTATAGTACTACTTGACAAATGGTCCATGAACCTGTGCTCATGTACAAATAATGCCTGTCTGCAATGAAACAAGTGCAGAAAGTGAGCAAAAACATTTATAAACTTCTATAGCAATTTAACAATACTTTTATGAGTTAAATATAAATATTAAAAATCTGGGGGTTTATTTTGTATTTTTAAAGATACTTTTCTAGTCATTTAACTATATTAGATTTTATAAAAATACCTCTGCAAAAAATTGGAAATTAAAAAACTACTGTCCTTCACCATAGATAGTCTAGGAAATACTGCTCTATTATATAGAAGTGTGAATATAAATCCAGTTAAAGGACTAAGGTGAGAATTAGTAATAATCATCATTTACCTAGTTATCAATGTAAACCAGTCACAACATTACATTTTACATGCATTATCTCATTTTATTCTTTTTAACAGTCCATGATGTTAAAGTTAACTATCCTGATGAGAATTTATATAGCTAGTAAGTGGCAGAGCAGGTTTTTGATCTCAGGCTGTCTAAATCCATGGCCTGGAATCTTTATCACTAGTTATTCCACTGGTCAACCCAGTCTGGTCTAAACGAGAATCAAAGAGAGGAGTGTGACTTTACCAGAGTTAGGGGAACCACACGGGAAGTTAAAGTAGTTCCAAACCAAAATTTCTGCTTCAATGAATGACCCTTAAGAAAGGAGTGATGAAGATTATCATATTTATTTGGATATCTAAAAACCGTAAGTCTTAGGATTTATGAAAAATTGAATTTTTATAGTTAATGTAGTTAGAATAGATTAACTCAGTATCTTGCCATGTCCTATGAAAACCTTTTCTAGTTACTTTATCTTTCTTTATCAATGTTTTCTTTCAACTACTATACTTCTCAGCCCATGTTAAGTAATTGAATATCAAATGACAAATATTTAGCTGTGACTTTAACTCTGCTAAATGCTATCAGTGAACATGTACTTGCTTTTATCAGTTTTTTCTTCCACTTAGTTCCTTGAACTATGTTTTAATACTATTTCTATAATGCTATATACTTCTCTCCTCAAGCTTATTTCTACATGCATCTTCAAGAGTTTTCTACTTTCTTTAAACCTCATTCTAAATTAGACATTAAACTTGTTTTGTATTAACTTGTTTTGTTATAGATGTTTCATAATAAAACATACCCAGTCAAAACTACATACTTATATAAATAAAAAGCAAACTAAATCAAACATATCAAAAGTACCTTTATCCAACCTTTAAAATGCAAGCTTCCATAGAAAAATAAGAGAAGCTATATAAGCAGACTCTACAATACTCCTAAAATACAATATTCATTGAATAAGATTTATTTGTATAAAACTTTATTATTTTCAAAGATTATTGCATATTCTGCTTGATTCAATAATGCTATTAAAAATACTTTAAGAAAAATAGCATTACCCCACTTCATAGCTGATGATTTTCAGTCTCAGAGAAAATAAGAAAATAAGATGGATTAAGATGTTTTTAAATATTTCTGTGCATGTGATATTTTCCTTATACCATGCTAATATTTAGCACATATTTATTAGTTGTAACAGTTGATAATATGAACCAAATGAAAAAGATCTAATTTTGTCCCAAAACACCAAAGAAATCATCTTACTGGAATAAGAGGAAAGTCAACATCTGATAAGAATTACCAAAACTAAATGTGTACACCCACATGGCACTAAAATTAACCTGAGGATTATGTTGTATTGATTTTGCTTTATTAGCTAAACACCTGTGGGCCATGATTTCCCAGATTCTGGTAACAATTTGTTTGATAATTCCAAAGGTTAACACCAAAGGACAAATACTGAACATGAACGAACGAGGCCAAGAAAGTAAGAAAAGAGGTAATAGCAATACCCTTTGGGGAAGAAGAGGAACTAGGAGAGAAAAATGTCAACCTGTTGGCTCAATAACTAGGTGAAGCTGAAGTCCCTAATATTCATTTCAGTTATGGACTTAAATCTCTCTAAATTATCCCTGAATTATTTTAATGTTATATTATGGAATATAGGCATTGATGAATATATTGACTCAGTTTCCAGATTGTTGGTTGAGAATATAACACTATGAAATGGGAAGAATTATTTTATTTAAAATTGGTAAAATAAAAGTACCATGACAAATATTAAACCTTCTGCCCCATATATTAGATAATAAATTTTCTTTGAATTTTATTTGAATAATAATATTTGAATATTATGAGCACATGGAAATAATTTGCCACTTATTTTGTAAGTAATAATGTCAACAATTCATGCATTCATTTATCTAATAAATATTTAGCAAGCTTCTAGTATTTGCTAGTCACTATTCTTAATCTTGAGACATAACAATGGGCAAAAATTGATATAGTCTGTCCTCTCTTGGAATATATAGTGGGGGAGACAGATGTTAACATTAATAATCATATCATTACAAAATAAGTTCTTACAAGAAAAAGAATGATTTCTAGAAGAATACACAACAAAGAAATGTGACTAAATTTGGACTGGTAAGGAAAGACATCAAATTCTAATCCTAGATCTTAAACATCAGTATGAGCTAACTAAGCTTAGAGCAGGATGAAGAATATCTCTGAAAAGGATAATATGTACAAAGTCCCTGGGGCAGGAGCTGGTACAGACCATTTGAAGGACAAAAGGAAATAGTGAAATTGTAATGTAGAGTGTAAAAGAGACAGCGATAGGAGATGAGATCTGAGTGTTAGGTCTGAACTGAACCACCTTGTCCTGTTAAAGGCTTTGGTCTTTTCCTAAAGGCAATGAGAAGACATCAAAAGTTTTATGCAAGGGCATGCCATAATCAGGTAGGCATTTGAAAAGACCACTCTGTTTAATTATGAAGATGAGAAAAATAATAGAACCAGTTTGGATACAAGAATGCTGATTTAATTACTGTAGTACCCTGGGCCTTGGGAGTGGAGATAGAGAGAAAAGGGTATATTAGAGAAATATTTAAGAGGTCAAATAGTCGGTGCTATGTGATTGTACATGGATGCTAAGAGAAAAGGAGTATCAAGCACAATGTGTAGGTTTTTTGCCTGTGAATACGAACCAAATGAAAAAAGTCTATTTTTTCCCAAAACACGAAAGAAGTCATCTGGATGATATTTGGTATGTGTTCACTGCTATTTGTGAAAGGCCAAATATTGTACTTTTATATTCTTGGGCAAAATGAGCTTACATGTATAACAAGTTCACATGGTGATTTCTGTCCTTTTATAAAATATTATTTCAAATATCCATAGGGTAAATTTCCCACAGTGTTGTATTTTCAGTTTTTTTTTTTAAGTATAGGTTAATTTTATTACTCAACTGATCACCAAATCTATAGCTAAAAATACAGCATGGAGAACAAGTCTGATATAGACTTGATAACAGTTCATATAGTCAATGCTTTTTTTTTATTTTTTAAATTCTATTGTTGTTCAAGTACAGCTGTCTCCTCCTCCTCCTCCTCCTCCTCCTTTCTCGCCTCCTCACCCCAGCCATCCCCACCTCCCTTCCCTGATTCCATCCCTCTTGGTTTTGTCCATGTGTCCCTTACTGTTCCTGAAAACACTTCACCCTTTTCCCCTCATTATTCCCTACATCTCCTCTCTGGTTACTGTCCTTTTGCCCTTAATTTCAATGTTTCTGGTTATATTTTGCTTTCTTGTTTGTTTTGTTGATAAGGCTGCAGTTAAAGGTGAGATCATTTGGTATTTGTCTTTCACCACCTGGCTTATTTCACTTATCATAATTTATTTTCAATTTTATCCTGAAGCAGCCTGTTTTGTTTGTGTGTATGTTTTCAATTCCAGATTATTTTCTAGAATTGTATTCATTCCTAGAAAAAAAACAAGTAACAGTTGAACTATTATTAGTTGCAGAGCAAATAAAGTTGGAAGAGAAATTACTGGAATTTGGTGGAAACAGTTCTTTAAATTCCTTATCATTTTTTAAAGTCCCAGTCAGCAAACAAAGTGGTTCCCAGAGTAACACTAAAACATCATATGATGATGGCCATTATAGACTTCCCAGTTGAGGGAGAAAATTGTAAACGGTTTATCTCACAAGTTTACTGTAGTAAGAAACTATTCAATTCTCAAGCAGTTCAGTTAAATACATAAGAATGATCTAAAATTTTATCAAAAGAGGTACATTTTGTGACATTTTTAGAAAAAATATGAAACACGGTTATTCTTACTGATGTCAGAGCAAGGGGTTAGGGGTAGCCTCCTATTTGTATTCTTCATAAATGTTATTTATCCATCACTCATGAGTTTAACCCTTTTAAAAATAATTTTCACTTTCATGATGTGTTACTGGAAAATAACACAAATTCCATACTTGTTCTCTGCATTATCCTATACACTTTGATCTTTACTTGCTACATTTATCTTTCTGGATTGAATTGTGTAAACTTTTAGGTCTAGTTTCATGGATTATTTCTTCCACTCACTCAATTGGCCCAGTTTGCTCTCTCAACTAAATAGACCGATCAAAAAGTAGGCCCTTTGAACAGGAAAACTAAAAATAAATTAGCAAGTATCACTACATCTTATAAGGCACCAATGAGCTGGCCTTCAGAGAACTGTATAGTCCCTGAGGCACTACACTTTTAAGGATAATATATACATATGGAGGAATACAACTAAATCAATCCAGGGTTGGAAAGCAGTTGGAATTAGGAGATCAATAAATATTAATGTGGTTGCATTAAAGTCATAAAGATAGAAAATTACAGATGAAAACCAGTGATCATTGAACACAGCTCACCCTATGTGTAGTGAAGAGGTTAAGGTTGAGAAGTTGGAAACTAAATAGACATGGGTTTGCATCCCACTCTGGATTCTCACTAATAATGATCTTGAAAAAATCATGTAACCTCCAATATAAAATACTTATTTCTATGGACTTGTTGGATTGAACAAGTGTTTTGGTACAAAGTGCACTACAAAAATGTTAGCTATTGTTAGTTATTGTTAGCTTATGGAAAGACTAAAGATGAAGAGTATTCCAATAATGTCTAACAGAACTCCCCCAAATGAAGAAACTATATAAACAGGTTCTACAATACTCCTAATTGCCATATTCATTGAATAAAGTGAATTCAGATCTGTTTATCAATTATGGAATTCTATAAATAGGGAAAAACGCAAAGAGGGAAACAGAAAAATATGAGTGGGAGTGACAGGAGAACAGGAAAGTGGGAGTTACCAGCAGGGACTGCCAGCAGGGAATGTTACCAAGTAAGACCTTGGATAGTCTTAAAATTGGTGAGTGTTAGAGGGGGAATGGTTCAAAGGAGGATGCCAAAGAAATTATAAAAAATAATTTGTAAAGAGCACATTGCAAATGGCATCTGAGAATGCTACTGAGAAACTGGCCAGATTTGGCCTCTGTTTTAGATTTCACCATAGAAAAGGACAGTGGAGGGAGAGGTTGGGAGCAAGGAGTATAAATGACATTTGATAAGTAAGGTCATTTGAGTAGTTTGTGATTGGGTATCACGGTTTCAGTTAATGTGGCAAAGATCACATTTGTGTTTAAATTTCTTACAATTTTGATCTTATAATGTTGATTTCATGCCCCATCCCATGATAATTTTAACCTAACCCCTTCTTTTTGTGTAAAAGTTGGTAACAATATTCTGTGTTTTGCCAGTCTGGAATAAGACATTTGTATGGAAGCATAAAAGGAAAATGTGGATCAGTTCAGCAATGTTTTTATAGCATACAGCAAGACAAACATATTGAATGTGAAACTAGCTTTGAGTAGCATATGGACAATTAAATTTATAGCAAATACTGAAGGACCTATTTTTGTTTCTGTTTTTCCAGTGCTATCCAATTCCATTCACTTACTTGACAAAAATTTGAGTATCTACTCTGTGCCACTCATGTTCTAGTTGCTGAGTGTGGAAAAAGTGGTAACATGTAATCCCCATCCTCTGCAAATTTCAGTTTCATTTTAGTGAAGGGAATCAACAATACATTAGCAATCACAATACAGAGACACTGCTATGCTAGAGACATTAGAATGAAAATCTAGAGGGAATAGTTATTTCTGCCTAGAGGAATGGGAAAAATCTTTATTTTTAAATTGTTCCTTTTCTTGTTTTTTCAAATGTTTTATTATTTTATTATGATGAAATACAATTAAAACTTACCATTTTGACCATTTTTAAATGTATAGTTCACTAGCATTAAGTATATTCACATTGTTTTATAACCATTATAACCCATCTCCAGAATTTTTCATCCCAAACAGAAATTTAAATGTGGTGCTATTTAGCTAGGGTTTGAAATATAAATTGCAGTTTGTGAGGAGAAGGAAAAAGAGTAAGACATTTTGTTTGAAAGGAAAAGAACTGCATAAAAAGCTCTCGGAGGTAGAAGTGGTTGGAAGTTTACATACTGTGTGATTCCAACTCTATGACCTTCTTGAAAGACAAAATTACGGAGAAAGTAAATAGATCAGTGGCTGAAAGGAGCAGTAGCGAGAGGAGTCAATAGGGGGAGCCTGGGTATTTTTAAGGCAGTGAAACTATCTGTATGACACCATAGTGGCAGATATATTTTATTATACATTTGTCAAAACCCATAGAATGTACAAGGCAAAAAGTTAATTATACTATAAACTATGGATTTCAGTTAATAATAGTGTATCAATATTGGCTCATCAATTCTGACATTTGTTAATAAAAGGGAAATGGGTGGGTGATGATGGTGGCAAGGAGGCATATGTGAACTCTCTTTCCTCTCAATTTTTCTGTAATCCTAAAACTACTAGGAAAATAAAGTCTGTATTTATATAATAAAGTCTATTAATTGAAAATATTAAGAAAATACACTCAATCTGGGTGGAGGAAGATTTTAGTCCAGAGGCCAAGAGATTGTAAGCTCTGTCCCTTCATCAATGTCTTCATAAATTCTCAGCACTTACCCATTAAGGAAGATACATATATTAACAGTAGTCAAGAACAATATTTGAAAGCCCAGGTTAGTGAGTCAAAAATGAAACCTCTAGATCAGGGTTCTGCAAAGTACAACTTGTAGGCCAAATCTAGCCTGCCAACTGGTTATATAAATAATGTTTTTTGGAACTCAGCCAAGCCCACCGATTTACATATGGCCTAAGGGTGGTTTTGCACTATAACAACAGTTTATTACACGAAACTGAGACCATATGACTTACAAGCCTAAAACAACTTGATCTACCCTTTTACAGAAGAGTTAGCCAACCCCTACACTGGATTCTGAATTGGGGCTGGCTCTATATAGCTTTGATGGAATTTCTTTATTTTAGAACAGGGGTGTCAAACTCATTTTCACAGGAGGGCCACCTCATGGTTGCCTTCAAAGGGCCAAATGTAATTTCAATTCCTTAACAGTTAAGGAGCAGTTACATTTATACAGTCCTAAAATTATTTCAGCTCTTTGAAGGCAACCGTGAGGCTGATGTGGCTCCCAATGAAAATGAGTTTGACACCCCTGTTTTAGAATAAAGAATATGGAGATACAGAAACCTTGTAAAAATAAATAAATACTGGTCTGTGGATAGATCCCTCAGAGAATTTCTGGATTTGGAGATGTTATTCCGGAGATCTATAAGGGTAACATAGTGTTCATTCTGATTCATTAAATAGCCCAATTGTGAAATAGATTGAGCAGCATTCTACATTATAATTTTATTTCTATTTTAATTATTACATGGATACACTTCAACTTCTATCAGTAAATTCATAGAGGCACATTTCAAATGAAATATGTAAATAATGAAGTATCACTAATTAAAATTAAAAATAAAAATATGAAGCATTTGCTTTTGTTTAACCAGAAACAACATTCACAAGACAGATTTATATCATGCTTATTCTTTTTTTTTTAATTTTCAGTCTAATACATTAACAAGAGTGTTTTTTATTTATATATCTTTTAGAGGGGAAGGGAAGGAGAAAAACATCAATGTGTGGTTGCCTCTCATGGGCCCCCTGCTGGGAACTGGCCTGCAACCCAGGCATGTGCCCTGACTAGGAATTGAACTACGATCCTTTGGTTCACAGGCCCACACTCAATCCACTGAGCTACACCAGCCAGGACCATGCGTATTCTTTCAATGTTCTCATACACTGTTGATCAGAGAAATAAAAATGAAATCATTAAAATTTACGTAAATATTTTTAAATATTTATTACAAATTTTAACCATAAGGTTATATAAAGTACAAAAGGAAAAAAGTAATTCACATGTATAAAATACCAAACTAGTTATTAATTATGACATAAAAGTGATAACATGAATAATTAAAAGTATTTGGCAGAGTCAATGTTTGTATCATTTTAGAATGCTTGCACCTAGGAGGAATGAACCACCTAAATTATAGTAGTTTGAAGAGTAGAATTTAAATTTATCTTTCTTGTAAAAAGTCTCTGGAGAACAGTGCTTACAGAGTTGGATCAGTGCCTCTGGTTTCACCAAGGACTCAGGTTCTTTCTCTCTCTTGTTTTCACCATCCTAAGTATTTTGACTGTTGTCTCTCACAAAATAATTGTAGCTCCAATCATCACATTTTTTATAGAACAGTCTCCCAATTAAGATAGAGGGGGGAAGGAGGAAAAAGCTTTCTCTCTTTTTTTGTGAGGAAGAAAATATTTTCTTAGAAACTCAGTCTTAAAACTTTATTTATTTCATTGATCAGAATAGGGACACATAGATATACTGAGAATGATTGCTAGTTAAATTGAATGGGGATGCTAATATGTGTATAAAATTTAAGCCTTTAGACCAAGCATTATTAATTTTCTGTATTAGAGCATATGCTGCTCAAATAAAAGTAGGGCTCCGTTATTTAAAAAAAATTACTTTGGAATTTATATAACATTGAACCAAACTTTACTTTCTCTTATAATATCTTAAATATATGAGTGATACATGTTTAATGGCATGATTTTATTGTATGTAACTCAGTTTTAAATCAATGACATGCAAATGCAAGTGAGTAATACTATTCATTATGTATATACAAACACACATATATATGTATGTGTGTATATATAGATATATACACACAGAGACCATATATATTGGCATATACATAATATGTGGTATTATACATAGCTTTCATAATTTGATCTGTGATAAAGAGGAAATAAGTTTTCAACTTAAAATCCTAAAATGTTTTGTAAAATACTGCTTTTATTCCTTTCAATTTTGTGGTTTGCAAAATTTATTGTTGAAAATTTAATTTAAAAACAATCATTAATAGTAGTTTAAAGAATGCTAATTCTTAAGATAGTCTTTGCAATTTGACAACATAAAATACTCTCTCCACTGCCTGGCTTATTTCACTTAGCATAATACTCATCAGTTCTAACCATGGTGCTGTGAAGGGTAGGAGTTCCTTCTTTCCTTCTGCTGTGTAGTATTCCATTGTGTAAATGTATTACAGTTTCTTGATCCACTCATTTACCAATGGTCATATAGGCTCTTACCAGCACTTGGCTATTGTAAATAATACTGCTATGAATATTGGGATGAATAGGTTCTTTTGAATTGGTGTTTCAGGATGCTTAGGGTATAATCCCAGCAGTGGAATTTCCAGGTCAAAAGGGAGTTCCATTTTTATTTTCTTGAGGAAAATTCATACTATTTTTCACAGTGGCTGTACCCCACCAACAGTCTATATTCCCACCAACAGTACACTAGAATTCCCTTTTCTGCACAACCTTGTCAGCACTTGTGGTTTGTTGATTTGTTTATGATGGCCATTTTGACTGGTGTGAAGTGGTATCTCATTGTGGTTTTAATTTGCATCTCTCTGATGGCTGGTGACTTTTCATGTGCTTAAGGGCCCTCTGCATACCCTCCTAGGAGAAGTGTCTGTTAAGGTCCTTCGCCCAAGTTTTAATTCAATTGTTTGTCTTTCTGGTGTGGACTCTTGTAAGTTCTTTATATATTTTGGAGATCAAGCTTTTGTCCGAGGTATTATTGGCAAATATGTGTTACCATATGGTTAGTTCCCTTTCCATTTTGTTGATTTTTTTTTTTAGCTATGGTGAAACTTTTTAGTTTGATGTAGTACCATTTGTTCATTCTTTCCTTTATATCCCTTGCTCCAAGGGATGTATTGGTAAAAATACTGCTGTGTGGGATATCTGAAATTGTCCTGCTTATGTTTACCTCTAGAACTTTTATGGCAGCATGACTTACATTTAAGTCTCTTATCCATCTTGAGTTTATTTGGTGTATGGTGTAAGTTGGTGGTCTAGCTTTATTTATTTATTTATTTTTGCATGTACTTGTCCAGATCTCCCAACACCATTTATTGAAGAAGCTATTTTTCCTCCATTTTATGTTCCTGCCCCCTTTGTCAAATATTAACTGGCCATATTGACATGGATTTATTTCTGGGCTCTCTATTTTGTCTCATTGGTTTATGTGTCTGTTCTTATGCTGGTACCAGAATGTTTTGATTGCAGTGGCCTTGTAAAATAGTTTGATACCAGGTATTGTGATCCCTTCTATTTTGTTCTTCTTTCTCAAAATCGTTGAGGTTATTTGGGGTCATTTTTGGTTCCACATAAATTTTTGAAATATTTATTCTAGGTCTGTGATATATGTCATTGGTATTTTGATAGGGATTGCCTTGAATCTATAGATTGCTTTGGGTAGTATGGACATTTTAATGATGTTAATTATTCCAATCCATGAACACTGTATGTGTTTCCATTTCTTTGTGTCTTTCTTAATTTCTTTCTTCAGTATTCTGTAGGTCTTTTATCTCCTTGGTTTAGTTTACTCTTAAGTATTTTATTTTTCTTTTTTTTTATAGTACATGGGATTTTTTCCTAATTTCTGTTTGTGATATTTCATTGTTGGTATAAAAAATGCCTTCAATATCTGAATGTTGACTTTGTATCTCACCATTTTGCCAAATTCATTCATTAGCTCGAGCAGTTATTTGGTGGAGTCTATAAGGTTTTCTATGTATACTATCATGTCATCTGCAAACAGTGACAGCCTTACTTATCCTTTTCTAATTTGGATGCCTTTTTTTTCTTGGCTGATCATTGTGGCTAGACCTTCCAATATTATGTTGAATAGAAATGGTGAATGTGAACACCCTTGTTGTGCCTGATCTTAGGGGGAAAGCTTTTTGTTTTTGCCTGTTATGATGGCTGTAGATTTCTCATACATGGCCTTTATTATGTTGAGTTATGCCCCCTCTATTCTCACTTTGATGAGTCTTTTTAACATAAATGGGTGTTGTAATTTATCAAAAGCTTTTTCAGCATCTATTGATATGATCATGTGGTTTTTGTCTTTTTTATTTTATGTGGTGTATTATATTTATTGATTTGCATATATTGTACCATCCTTGCATCCCTGGGATGAATCCCAATTGATAATGGTGTATGATTTTTAAATATATTGCTGGATCTTTTTTGGGTAAAGAGATTTATTGGAAATGCAGTCAGTGACAAAGTGGGTGGATCTTAGAATAAATGTTAAAGAACTTTGATCCTTTCTGTATAAATGTTATTGCTTTATATCACAGATTTAACTTCAGTTATATAGCATTTGGGTTTAGATGAAGATGTGGGTGATCTTTACAAATCTAGTTTAAGAAAATAAACAAATTGGTTCATATTTTGTTTTAGGTTTTTAGGATGGTTTATTTCAATTGTTGAGTTTATAGAGGCTATATATGGTAGTAGTTAAGTGGGCAGGATCATGTTAAATCCCAGCTTTGCATTTATTAGTTATGTGTTATTTATTAAATTACTAATTTATTAAATTAGCCTAATGACTTCACTTCCTCATCTTCAAAAAGGGCTTTCTATTAAGTAATTTGTGGTGAGAATGCAATGAGTCAGCCCTGTAATGTGCTTAGAACAATGCATGATATCTTAGAAGAACACAATCAATGTTATTATGATTTCTAAAAATAAAATGCCAAGTAATGTGAAAATATATACATAGAAATTAATTTGGTACTCTTTCCTTGAAATTAAATGAAAGCTGAAAACACAACTTCTTGTTTTACTTAAACTTCCTTATCAGAAATGAGGTGTAGTAAAGTAGGGCCCTCTTAGCACGATGTACCCAGGTTCATCCATAGGGACACAAGTGGTAGGATTTCCTTCTTTTTAAAGCTAAAAAATATTTCATTATGGTGTGTGTGTGTATACATATTTACTTGTTAATGGACACAAACATATTGCATATTGTGAATAAGGATGCAATTCATAAGCATGGGGTTGCAGATATCTCTTTGAGATCCTGATTTCATTTTATTCAGATAAATACACATAAGTGAAACTGCTGTATTACATGGTAGTTGAACTTTTGATTTTTTGAGGAACCTCCATAATTTATTTATGGTTCCATATAAATTTTTGACATTGTTTTTCTATATCTGTGAAGTATGCATAACCTAATCAAAACAAACCAGTGAGCAAAATAGAACCAGAGACATGAAAATAAGAAATGAACTGACAGTGACCAGAGGGGAGGGGAAAGAGGGATAGTGGAGGAAAGAAAGGGAAGGGTCAAGTCAAGGAACTTATATAAAGGACCCATGGACAAAAACAATTGTGGGGAGGACTGAATGTGGGAGGTGTGAGGTAGGTAGGGCAGGGGAGAGTAATGAGGGAAAAATGGGACAAGTATAATTGAACAACAATAAATTTTTTTAAAGAGAAAAAAGGATAGCTATGTTGTGCTTCTCTTAAAAACCTATTAAACTTTTTAATAACTTTAATAAATAAAAAATTAATAAAATCCTATGAAATAATAATTCACCAAAAAAATCACTTTCCAAGTACTATTCTTAGTTCTATTCACATAAAAGATATACAAAACTCTATTATGAGGCTATAACCAGAACCATTCGTACAGTTTAAGAAAATAAGTGTTAACTGAAAAACAAATTTTCATGGTTGACAGATATGGCCATACAGTTTCAATTTGTTATGGATTGAACTACTTGTGACCCCAACCCATTTCGAATTCATATGTTGAAATCTATTCCCAATGTTATAATATTTGGTGGTAGTGCCTTTAGGGGGTAATTAGGTCATGAGGGTGATGCCCTCATGAAAGGAATTAGTGTACTTTTCAGAGGCCAGAGAGCTAGCTCACTCCTTCTGCCATTTGAAGACACAAGGATACCACAGCAGTCTGCAACTCAGAAGAGGGCTCTCAATAGGACCCTACCATGTTGGCAAACTGATCTTGGACTTCCAGTGTCCAAAACTGTAAGAAGTAGATTTCTGTTGTTTACCAGACCCCCAGTCTTACTTTGTCATAGCAGCAAAAAATTAAGAATGGAAATACTTTATTTTCTCTTCTTTCAAACATTTTTTGGTTAGCCTCGTTAAAAAAACTATTTTAATTAGCACATTCATATTAAATGGATTTTCCTTTTTGCAATATTTATTGAAAGATAATGTCATTATATAATATACATAATTTATCATGATAGTATATATTAACAAACCAAAGAGTTAGAGACCTAGAACAAAAATTAAGAAAGTCATTTAGGTCATCCAAATAGGGATTAGCCAACTTATTTTTTTATAAAGCACCAGGTAGTAAATATTTCAGGCTTTGTAGACCATATGGTTTCTGCTGGAACTACTAAACTATTATAGCATGAAAGTTGTCATGGACAATACTTAAACAGTTTTGGCAGTGTTCTAAGAAAAATTAATTATGAACACTGAAATTTAAGTTTTATATCATTTAATGTATCATAAAATGTTATTCTTCTTTTGATTTTCACAGTAACTTAAAAAAATTAGAAACTATTCCTAGCTTGTAAGCTGTCCAATAGCAGAAAGGGGCTGCAGTTTGCCAACTCCTCTTCCAGGTATTTATTATCAGAAGGGCCTAATTTGTCAAGAGTTTTGGTTTGGAATTAATGGAGTAGTTCATACCCATTGATAATTTCTAATATGTGAGAAGCTTGTTGACCCCTGACAACTTTATTTAATGTTGCAACCCACTCAAATCTTCCTCAGTACACCCCAAACTCTTCCCTCACTCTACTCCCTTTTTTCCTCTTTACATTTTTATTTAATTACCACTGTAATGTAGACTCCATGAACGAAAGGATCTTTGTTTTATTCACTTATGTAGCCCAAGTGTGTAGAAGAGCTCCTGGCATATAGTAAGAGTTCCATAAACACCCCTAGAACATCAGGCAGGGAGCATGGTTGGAAGATCTATGTTGGGAGAACATTACAGAGTAAGGTGACCATACACTCCAGTGCCTGGAATAACCCTGTTTCTTTGACTTTGTACCAGTTAGGTTACTTTTACTCTTAACAAAGTCCCAGTTAGAGGATGAATGCTATCATCATCCCAGCTTAGAGATGGGGTAAATGTCTCCTAGGCCATTTATCTACTAACCTGAGCTGCAAGGTCTTGTGACCCAGGACCTCACTCAGGCTCTGGGGCTGGCAGTGGCTGGTCCAAGATGCTGCCTTCTAGAGATTCAGCATTTCAGTGCAGATGGGTGAGGACATGGGCAATCTGCATATATGTCCCTCCTCCTGCCTCAAGGCAGCCATGCATAAAAATGAATAAGCAGAGAAAAACCTGCTGCTTCTTTGTTGACAAGAATTACAACAGAGTTCTTCCTAGAGGGTACTCTCTCATTTTTAGTGTTTTTAACACTTTTAAGTCTCATAGTTAGAGTATACCTTTATTCTTATATAAAAATTAAGTTGCCTTTTTTAGAAAAAATATGATATTGCCTATGATTTTAATTTTATAAATGAAAAACTGAAAATCCCAAATGCTGCCAATGATAAAGAGGAAGGTAATACTTTTTAAACCCAGTGAAAAATCAGTAACTGATTCTCCTCATTTACCTATAAACTAAGGTTAAAATGTTAAGTAGAATGCTCTTCTCAAGAGTAATGGAAGTTAAAGTACTTAGATTAAAAAGATACTCTATATATCACATCAACATGGTTAGAAATAACAGGGAAGCTATATGTGTGTATGTATACACCTATATACATAAACAAACACTATAGAACTATTACTACTTATAGTAATCATTGTATGATTACTATACTCTAATGATTCATACAGTAATCATTAGATTACTATAAGTAATCAATTTATAGAAATCATTAAATTATTTGGAAACATAAATGGTCAAAATTATTTTTGAGTTTTGTCCACAAAGAATGCAGAAGAAACATTCTATTAATATTTGGAATACATTTATATGCATTTTTCTCACAAAGATGAACAAAATAAGAGAAAAATGAGACATGGCAGTTCTCACTCTACGCTACCCACCTCTTAATGCTCATCTATTCTCTTCTAATCAGGTTTCTCAATGTCTTTCAATTACCTCTTAAAGTTTATCTTAAAAATAAAGAATAAAAACAGTTGGCTAAAAAACAAATAAATGGAGCCTTAAATCTTCAAGGAATCCAGAAAAATTAGAGCAATCTAGTCTTAAACTAGGGAGAGAACTGAAGAGCCTGCCTGATTAGTTGACAGGAACTGTCAAATCTTAGCAAGAGATAGACGATTAGTTACAGAGTTTAGTCATAATTTACAGTTGGAAGGAAAGTCTGAGTGGAATCATCATGAAGTAATTAAATTCCATGTTCCTCTGCTAAGTCAAATTTGCAGATGAGAATTTAGATCTATATCATCCTTAGGCTAGAGTGGTTGGTTATAAGAGTGTATGCTTAGCCCTGGCCGGGTAGTCCAGTTGCTTGGAGTGTCATCTGGTACAACTAAAGGTTGTGGGTTTGATCCCTGGTCAGAGCACATACCTACCTAGGTTGTGAGATTGATCCTTGATTGGGCATGTACAGGAAGCAACTGATTGCTATTTCTCTCTTACATTGATGTCTGTCTGTCTGTCTGTCTGTCTCTCTCTCTCTCTCTCTTCTCCCCTCCCCCCCCAAGATCAGTGAGCATATCCTTGGGTGAACATTTTTTTAAAAGAGTGTATTTTTACCCATAACCCGGACATAATTTTCAACAATGTCTTTTATACTTTTAAAATAGGAGTTATTTAATTAATGGAAAAATACCTAATCTTAAACACAGAAGTAAATATTACCAGGTAAATAATGTATTAACTAGAGAGAATTGCAAAGTTATCACAGTAGTTCTTAGCAATTCTATATAAAAACGTATGCAACTATACATAGATATTATTTTAATGTGAATTCACAATAACGTTATTTTTCCTTCTGAGAAGAAAGGTTTCCATTCAGGCTGCAATCTATTCTTTCAAGAATATAGCAATAGTAAAACCACCCATCTTTCAAAGAAAGACTTACTGGTACTACTTCTGAAGGCAATTTCTAGTTGTGAGCTTAGATGTAAGTTAATTCAGACTAATTCATGCCATAAAAAACTTTCTTTTTTTTTTGCATTTTAATAGGTATGCATTTTATAAGGCATTTTTTTCTGGGTTTATAGAGATGGATAACAATGAAAATCTGTATCTGAGGACCCAAGTTTAATTACTATGTTCTTTTGTATAAGGTTAATTTATTTTCTTCTTGGTAGGACATCTATCATGTGTTCTAGGAACATTCTTTACAATATGCTGAGAAAATAAGCACATTTCTATATGTTTTAACAGAATTAGAACTAGCCTATGCTAAGCTTTTCTTTATGTTAAAATTATTAAAAATCAAAGTAGAAAATATCTAGTATCTAAAGAATGGAGAATACGTAAGTATTATTTGAATTCTTTGTGTTGCAAAATGTTGAGTTAATTGTACATGCTAGAAAAAGGTATATGCACCAAGTAGGTTTTTAAAATAACATTGGATTCTGATATCTAATTGAGAGATTTTTAGTATTTATAACATTTATAAATATTTTATTTATTGAATCTAAACTTTGAAAAAGAAACCCAATTTGGTGGTCAATATTAATTTCTTATGATTTGATTAAAGCTGAACTCTTTCAGCTTTAATGGTCTGAACCATGGTCTGAACATCCTGATAGTGTCCTTATTATTTGGTATATAGAGAATTTGTTCACCTTAGTTTTAAATCACAAAATGGAGCTTCACAATATCCTGTAGCCTTTTGTTTTATTTTTCTGTAAATCAGAAAGAGAGTTCTCTTTTTCATATTTTAAGTTGTATCATTTCCCTGGAGAGGTGGTAAGGGGTATTTGAGAAGGGACATTTGAGAAGAATTAAACTAGATAAAAAATGTTTTTAATCAAACCTGCAATTACTAATAAAAAGTTTACCCTAAAATGCAAACTGAGATTATGCAACAGCTCAATTTTAAATGTCCCCGCCAAACAACCAGATTACTTAGAAAAGGGCAATAATTCAGGTCAGAGTTGGCAGGAAATGTACGGTTGGCCTCTCCTCACCTTGAATAAAGGGCAGCACAATCTAATTTAGAGATGGCTGCAGAAGATGCCCTTAGTATATCTGCACCCTGACTTAGGTAAAGGTCACCCTCTAGTGGGGTTGACAGGTATTTCAATCTCAATCCTCAGGTTTGGAGAAGAGGGGTCACGGAACATCCATTTGAGTTTGAAAAACAATTGATTTTGAAAACCACAGGCAAATCCAGATTCATGGATTTTTATATGCGTGTCAAAGATGAAGAGGTAGAGATTATTATACTTTAGTCCCAAGAAACCGGTCCCCGCCTTGGAGTAAGACATTGAGAGACCCACTAAAGCTATTAATACCATGCTAAAGTCAAGTCACCTGTGAATGTCTTAAAAAGGCTTTAAATAATAGTAGAAAAATGGATGGCATGGTCCTAATTTTTAAAATGGAGAATTAAAAAAATCATTCCCCTTGTTAAGTGCCACAATTTTACAGCACCTGGATCCCTTTTATAACCTGTATATGAAACTTGGAACGTGACTGCTTGCATTATAGGCAACCTATGGATTTACCTAAAATTAAGAAATTAGAAAATTGGAACAGCTTTAGAACATTAAACATAGACTCAGTGATATTCTTACTACGTGTTGAACATTTAATTTAGGCCAAGTGATTTTGGTCCACTAGCTTAGTTTAACAATAATAGGAAATAATATGAAGAATAACTATGAGGTATAAATTATTATTATTATTATTATTATTATTATTATTATTATTATTATTATTATTATATTGCAGAAAAGGAAGCTTAGAGCATTAGAGCAGCAGTTCCAAACTTTGGCATGCATCAGAACCACCTAGAAAGCTAGTTACTAAACCATCTAGCGATGGTTTAGCCAAGAATTCACATTTCTAACACATTCTTGGGTGATGCTGATGCTGCTTGCCTGGGACCACATTAGAAAGTCACTGCACTGATTGAGAATACATATATAACTTTTGCAAAGCAAATGCCTTCAGCATAGATATGATAAGTATGTAATAGGAGCTTAATATATTTTAGTTTTCCTCCCTTGCAGACCATAAAGACTTAGTAACTATAAAGACAAAGTAACCATAAAGATAGTAATGAAACCCTTGCAGGAGCTTTGAACAAAGGACTCTAAAGCTAACAATTTTCCCCATTCCTGGATCTAGCTGTTGAACTACCTAGTTCTGTGTGTGACTGGCAACAAGTTGGGGAGTTAGTGAAAGGATGTAATACCCTACCAGAATATAGATACTTAAACTGAGTATAGATCAATGGTTCTCGAAATTCAGCATGCATCTGTATTAGGTCCCCCAAATTTTCATTTAGCAGTTCTGAGTTCGGATAAAGGATATGTTTTAATAAGCAGATGATTCTGATGCAGACAGTATTCCAACACATTTTGAGACATGCTAACTTACAGATTTAACATGTCTGGTTGCTTCTGACATGAGAATAACAATGACAATGACAATAATCAAAAAAGTGCCTTTTCTATCAGGGTTGCAATTTTGAGCCTAATCTTGGTTCAAGCTGCCTGATCATGCTCTACCCCAGCCCTGGGACTGCTTTAGCAGTCAAGTGCAAACCAGAGTTACATGCAGAATTGTACAGACATGTACTGGGTACTGTTGATATTGACTACTCCACACTTGAGGGGAATCTCAAGGTAGGCAATAGATAGGGTCCCACCTGTTCCCCCTCCACACCCTTTCTCCCTCTCCTAAGCACTAAGTCACTGCATATAATCTAAGGTAACCAGTCAAATGCTCTCAAATGGTAGTCTGAATCTGGAGGGAACAAAGCACAAACCCAGTGTATGAGAGCCTGAGCAGAAAATAAAACCATGAATCAAAGTGTGGCTGTGATTGGGGCAGTTAAGGATCACAGTATCATTAATGGACATTAAGTGGGTCATTGCTGGTACATCATATGTAGGATATATCTGACAGGACTGTGCTACTCTTGGATCCCATCAAATCTTGGCTACCCTGCATGTCTTTGAGTGCTCAGTATGCTGCCAATATAGTTCTATAATTCTTAACCTCTGATTCCTAGGTAGAAGAGGCAGGTTGATATCATTCAATGAATAATTTTCTCATCTATTTCAATTTTGTATAGGTTTTTTCTATTGGCTTTGCTTTTGGGGAAATGATTTAATCTTTTGGGTATAAGTTTGATCAACTGCAAAATTAAAAGGAAGGATGCAATGATCTATAAGGCATTTCCCTATCTTTAGATTTTGTTCTATTTTGCAGCATACTTTAGAATAAATGCCCTTGAATAGGAACTATTACTGTGGAGCAAAGTGAGTCAGATTTATTTTCTAGATCTTTTCTGAAGAAAAAGAAATAGAATTTAGATAAAGAAAGGATCACCCTGTAAGTTTCAAAGGCTGCTGCCTTCCATTACATACTAAATTTAGTGACAGCTAAATAACCTAATAAACTCCTAAGACAAAAAAGATTTCCCAACTGATAGAGAAATCTCATGTATCTTTATCTAATACCAACCCCTGAATCTACAAAAAAAAAAAAGAGGTGAATCCAATGATATTTTGCACAGATTACAGCACTAGCAACTCAAGAGAAAATTTACATTTTTAAAAATCAAGGTAGTGTAACAAGTGTACTTAGATGAAACTATTTTTGACAGAGATAAATTTGAGTGAAATATGAAGCAGTTCTGAGAATGAAAGGCAAGACTCTTCCAATTAAATTATTTGTAAACATTTCAGTTCCTGGAATCTTGGAAATCAATTATATCTATGTGGGGCTTACTCTATATTCACTGCTTCTTGTCTAGCTTCTACCCTCCATTAGAAACACCTTTGTCTAAAACCTCAGGTTGTGTGTTGACTTAATAACCTATCAAAACCTACCGTTGCCTATTCACACAATTTCCAAATTCACAAAGACTCTTTCAGGGAGAGTTAAAGTGGCAATAAAATATATGAGAAAAAGGCATAAAGTTCACTTTTACAATGGCATTCCAGTGTTTCAGGTGCCCAAAGCACTGTTCATGCTGTTCCCTTGATCAAAAGCCATCAGCAGCACCTCACAAATTAAAATATAAAGTCTAAATGTCTTTTGATGTGTAATGTGATAAAAGTGCCTTAATCAACCATCTTGTATATCTATGTATTTATTCAAATAACTAACAGGTAGTTACTGAACACATTTGTGTGTTAATTGCCTGGCGTTATTATTTTTCTTTAATTCTTTCTAACATACACTCACATCCCAGCAAAACAGCACTTTCTCATTAACATATACTAGGTACATGGGACTGGGGTACTTTGACTAAGGATGTATCATTCCATTCACTGCATGAATCCCTCTACAATGTCCCAACTATAATGAACACATCTCTGTATTTTCCTGATAGTGATCTTATAATTTATTTATAATAATGGGGGAGGGGGAGAGCTGGGTGAAAAAAGCGAAGTGCCTTAGCAAAAAACGATAACAGTTCATAGACACAGGTAACAGTATAGTGATTACCAGAGGGAAAGGGAGTGGCAGGAGGGTGAAGGAAGATAAATGGTGATGGAAGGATAAAAAAATAATTCTTGTAACTATCTGCCAGTCATTTCATTGTATTCAGTGAGCAAAAATCCAGAATTGATTTTTAAAGGAAAAAATCATTTATAAATTGATGTTGTGAGTAAATAGAAATAGTCAATATCCTTAAAACCTGGAATGTGTACACTAAAAGAAATCATTTCAGACTCTCAAATTTCCTTCCAGAGGATTACCAGATTGTGACTAAGAATCATGAAGCAGGTACAACATGAGACATTTGACTAGATAATGTATCTGCTAGAAGTTAACAGTAGCTTGCATGGTTGTATCTAAATAATTTTGAATCTGTGTCAACTTGCCAAGGTTGATGATGAGATATTTAAGCATATTTAAGATATTTTGAATATGAGATATTTAGCAAATCGAAGATATCATAAGACTAAGAGGTTAATACATATACAGGGTGGGCAAAAGTAGGTTTACAGTTGTGAATACATAAACAGTTTATTCTTGTATTATTATTTATTAAATATTATATTATTTCCATACAAACAACTTAAACATATTTTTGCCCAGTTCTGTATTAAATCATAGAATCTAAATCTAAAAAAAATGTAAGAATTTGGAGTGATAGGTTAGATATAATAAAGTGAGATTCAGCGAGGATAAAGTTCTGCCCTTGGGTCTACCTTCACTCATCACAAGCACATGATGGTATACTCATGGAGCAGTAGATCTGAAAAACACCAGAGGCACGTAGTTGAGAGTAGGCTCAATGACCAACAGAGGGATATAACTGCCAAGTCAACAAAATTCAACCTTAGGCTCTACCTGTAACAAATACTATTAAGACAACATTTCTCTGCGCATTCACTAACTAGGTCTACTTAAGAAGTTGATAGACACCTGCCATGTTGGCTGAGCCAGCCTGGCTCAGAAATTGCTTCTTAATAATATCTAGAGGTGTTTCTCACTGAACTCATGTCTTCTTAAGATATGAGAGAGTTCAATGAGAAGAATGAAACATATATTTGTAATTGATGATACTTACAATCAGTAGATTATTTAATCTACATATATCTCATCAATATTCAGGCATTTATGAAAAGAATAACTATTTAATTCTTTACCAATTGGTGTAGTTCACACCTATCCTGTTGCCTTTGGTTCTCAGTTCCTCACTCTGAGATGACAAAAGACAATGTGCAATGAACATGGGTATAAGAGAGAAGATGACATTCTCATTTCATACAGCTTTGAGTGCAAGAACCATTGAATAAAACTCATCATGTAACAACTTTTGGCCTATTATAAGAAAGGAGCTTCTGTCTGAAATAGAGCATAGAGTCATGGAATTCATCATTAGAAGGGAGAAAATCCAAAGAGGGGTAGGATTGAGAGTGGGAGGTGGGGGTGGCTGGGGTGGGGGGTAGTGGTGGGGAGAAAATGGAGACAACTGTACTTGAACAACAATAAAAGAAGCAAAAAAAAAAAAAAAAAAGAAGGGAGAAAAACTGTATATTATTAACATGTCAGAAAAAAAAAGAGATCAATCATTTATTTGATGGATTGTTGTTGTAGGATGTGTTATGAAGTGACTGTGTGTATTCCCCCAAAATTCAAATATTGATATCCTAATACCTAACGTGATGATATATGTGAAGGTGGGACCTTGGGAAGTCATTAGGTTTAGATGACATCATTTGGGTGGAGCCCTAATAGGATTAGTGCCCTTAAAATAGGAGGAAGAGACAGGAAAATTATCCCTATGCACGTGGGAATATAGGGAAAGGCAGCCATCTGTAAACCAGGAAGAGAGGTCTCACCAGAAACCAATTATGCTGGCATCCTTATCTTTTACTTATACCCTCAAGAACTGTGGGAAACAAACTTCTGTTGTTTAAAGCATACAATCTATGGTACTTTGTTACAGCAGCCTGAGTTAAGACACGTAGCCTTTGGGTTCTCTTCTGATGACTGTCACTTTAACATCAACAGAAGCAAAAAACATGCCTATGTTAACCAAATGCTACTATAATTTAATTTATCTCATCTTTAAATATTAGTGTTTCAATTGCATTATAGTAATCTATCTCCACAAAATACTATTTTATAAGCTTTATTTTACATCAACTGCCAAAAAAAATCATTATATTCAATTCACTAGGAATTAATGTAAGGTTGTAGGTGATCTACAGCCCTGATAATTCTTTGACTTCACCTTGAACCAAATCCTCCTTATTTAGCCCATTTTGGCTTCCAGAGCTCAAAGGTCTCTTTATACTTTATCATCTATTCTAAGTACTTCCCCACCACAGGGCCTCTGCATTTACTATTTAATCTGCCCAGAATGCTCTAGCCCTCATATCTACAAGGCCCACAGTTCTCCCTCACTTTTGTAATGTTTCCCCTCATATATCCCATTATTAGAGAGGTTTTTGGAATCGTCCTTTATAAAACAGACCCTTCCTCTCACCTTTTTTTATATGCCCTATCTTGCTCATATTACTTTAGTTTTCTCTTGAAAATAACTATCATGTTTTTATTTTTTTGTTTAATTTATGTATACTTCCACTAGAATTTAAGCTTCAAGAGAGCACTGATTTATTCACTAGTATTGTCAACATCTGGAATAATCCTTACCTTAATTTAAAAGTATTTTAAAAAAATTCAAATTCAGCATGTTTGATAATATGTAGAATTAATTATTATATTGAAGGTTAAAAAAAAGATAGTATTACTTCATCCAAATTCCCTTTAAGAATTTAGGCCTTGGATAAAATTCTAATATAGTAATCTTATTGTTAGACCAAAATATAAATTTGGTATAGTACTTCTTTGATTCTGTTTATTAACAAATGTTACAAATCCAAAGGTTTTAAGTTACAAACATTTGTTATATACAAACAACCAAAAACTGGTGTATGGTTCTGTGTTTAATTTATATTGAAATAATTTCTAACCCAAATAATACATTTTATAAATCTCCAAACAAAGACATCATATAGGACAGGGGTGTCAAACTCATTTTCACCAGGAGCCACATCAGCCTTGCAGTTGCCTTCAAAGGGCTGAATGTAATTATAGGACTGTATAAATGTAACTACTCCTTAACAGTTAAATGAGAGCTCAGTGCTGCTGCTGGGTAGAAACAAGATGCCGGGCTGGATAAAACAGGGTGGAGGACCGGGTTCTGCCTGCAGGCCTTGTGTTTGTCACTTGTGGCATAGACCTTGAGAAGCCTTGTGTGCTGAGATAAAAATTCAGATTTTATTCTCTTAGCAATAGGAAGCCATTGGAAGTTTTTAGGCAGAAAATGGCATTTTCAATCTGTTTTTAGAAAGAGAATACTGACAGACATGAAGAGGAGGGATTAAATACAGAAGTATCTGGAAATAGAAAAGTCAGTTAGGTATTTTGCAATAATCCAAGGGAGAAATGATAAAGGCCTGAGCCAAGACTGTGTGGTGGGGATGGAAAGCAGGAATTGAGTTAAAGACTTGGTGACTAGGTAGATGTGCAAGGTGAGAGAGAGGGAGGAGTCCAAGCTGATTTCCAGGTTTCTGATTTGGGTGTCTGTGCATCTAGCAAACAAAACAGGAAAACACAGGAGGAGGGGCAATTTGGGGAGCAAAGCATGTGCTCAGCTTTGACTTGACTCTGAGTGAATGGGAAATGTTCATATAAAATGACCAGAGGTGATATGATGGACTCAAGGATGGGGACAAGTTTAAGCAGGAGATATTGCTGTGTAAACAATATGGGCTCAGAAGAGCTGCGCTAGAGATAGGTTAGGAGTAAACATAAACCAAACTCCTCATTCTAATTTAAATAATGTTTAAAAATGAGAAAAAAAAAGATGGCATACAGATTTTCTAGCTAATTGAAAAACTCTAAAGAGAAAGTCATAGCATCATATATGTTGTACTTTGGGATATTTTTAATGCCTGTTACTTGGTGAGACAGGGAGGAGATCAAAGCTTGGAGCCTACCTGAAGATGGGTTCTCTCTAACGAGAACCCTTTTTTAGTGTTCTTAGCCCTGTAGTAAGTCTGATGGCAGACAGACACTTATTTAGGTTTCTTGGTCAACTTCATAGCAATAAAAAAACTCATTATTCCTCATTGGCTGCAAATGAGTGGACATTTCTCTGCAGATATTCAGTTCACAACCAAAAGACTTTAATCACAATTAAAATTTCCATCACTGGAGAAATAAGCCAACAAGAGTCTGAGAGAGAGGGAGAGAGAGAGGGAGAGAGATTGATCTGCCAAAAAATTAGAATTGGGGAGAAACCTTTTGTGTTGGGAACCATTCTGCCTGGTTTCAGGAGTTGTAACCACCCCCTATGGATAATAAGGTTGAGTGAGTGACCTTTGGACTGTGAACCACTGAGGAGACAAAGCTTATCTTCCTGGCAGGAGCACTGCTTCTGCTTCATCCATCTCTGGCCCCCAATGCTTGGGGAGTTAGTTAATGACAGGTAAGACCCCTCAACGGTGGGGTGGGGGGTGGGGTGGCAACGTAAGCCAGGCATGACCACTTGGGAGGCCCTCCAGGAAGCACTTTGGGGGCTGCAGCAAAGAGAGGGTGATGTACCCTCACTCCCCAGATATTCTGACATAGCCTGAGTCCCCATTTCCATCTGGGAGAAGTGCTTCCTGGCTCTAACCCACTTAAGCCTGAAACTATGATAGAGGGTGGTGCAGCCCTCTGCTGGCTAGAGCGGGTTCTGGGGTGATTGGGCATAAGAAAGAATTCATAAAGTCCTGTGAAGCCTACTTTGCTAAGAGTGCTCTCATTCATACGATAAGGGTCTGAGCAGGAAATGAGTATGTCTCCCAAAGTTTTTGCAACCCCCTTACCTGACAGACACTGACTCAGATTAAGCCCTCAGATTTCTTTGAAATGTTATCTATTGTTTGATCCTTGCCACCTGACATTGATTGATGAGCTTTACCTGTATTCCTGTGTGTTACGAACCTAATAAAAGCCATTGAGGAAGGGGCTCTTGGTCCTTCTCCTTTAAGAGATCGATCACCTCTCCTCCCCAAGGAGATCATGTCTTGGTAGTTTTATTTTCATTCGTGGCAGACAGGGGACTCTGCGGGCAAAGTTCCTCCACACTTTTGATTCTGCTGATTTCAATTTACATTTTTTAACACACAATATTTACTGATGATCTGTCTAGGAAGAAATACCAGGTACTGTATTGTACTGCAGGTTGGTCCATGGTGAGAAGACTTGAGTAAACTTGAAGCCAACACCCAAATGTTGTGCCATTTTATCCAATCCCCAATTATAATCTTAGACTTGTTTTGAAAGAACTTAGAGAGATGTGTGTTTACCTGAAGGAGGGTTTATTACAGAGTGCTGCATAAAATCTTGCCTATAATGCCACATTTTGAAATAGCATGTCCTAATTCAAAAGTGGTGATATTTTCTATTGGCTGGATAAAGTTTTCAGTGAACACTGCTAACCTCACTATAGAAAATACAGACATTCAGATTGAGTTTGAGTTCCTAAACAATAAACTCACTAATTATTATACCACAATAGCTTTTGTTGGAAGGATTACACTCAAGTAAAGGCAGGTATCATTGCCCTTTTTACTCCATGTGCTTCAAACTATCAATTTTAAAGACTAAAAAAGAAATATAACCTTAGGTAAAACATATAAACATAATATCAATTCAGTCAGCTGTTTTTCATACATGTCATTATATGAACAAAGAAATTAAAAAATGGCCACATGAAAAATAGCTGGCCCATAAGGCATTGTTGTAAATGATGCTCCCCTAGTTAAATGGAGATAACCATAGTGCCGTCAAAATAACTTTAACATTTTTTACACTTTAATACCTACATATCTTTCTATATACTTGAATACATGTTGGGAACACAAAATATGGCAATTTTCATTAAACTGCATAGTTTTAGCAATTGTCACATTTCATTTACCCAGATCTGTATCATGTCAAATGGTACCTCCTGCTTTGTCATATTTTTCTGTTTACCTTGAGGAATATTTTCATGCTAGTCAAGGAGTTCTATTTTGGCAGGATGCCGGTATGACCATAGGGAATGTCTCTTAGTGCTGTGCCAAACACACACTCGGACTCGCCGTTAGCCTTCCATCCCATCATGAAAAGGTCAGGGGCTATCTTCAGACTACCAACTGCCATTTTTCCATCTCATTAAAATGAAAGTCAAATGTAGGGCACTGAGCATGTTGAAAATTTGCAAAATGCACAGAAGTTAAGTGTTCGTTCTAATGAGTTTGGTTAGGTTAGAAGTTGAAAGAATAAAGAGAGAGGAAATGGAAGGCATGGAACAAGGACCTGTAATTATAGCTATAAAACATTACATTACCTGTCAAAAAATAAATGACCCATAAAATTCCCCAGCCGGTCATCCCTAACAGTGGCAAGACCAACAAAAAGGTAGGAAGAGCTTTCTGCATCAGTGATTGGTATAAAAAGGTTAGTTGACTCAACTGGACCCAATGCACCACTATTAATATATAATCTGCTCGATCTATTGGATTTAATAGCATTTTATGGGCCTATGCCTTCTTTCTCTAAAAAAGTATACCACTTCAATTCTAAGATTTAGACTGGGATGATGAAGGAGCTTTGTGTACATGTAGAGACACTGGATGTGAAATTTGATCCCATATCTATGAATTCCCATTTCCTCTCTAGTTTTGATTTGGGGTAAGTTACTTAACCTCCCAAAGCAGTGGCAGAACAAGGTGGGAGAGTAGAAGAGCCTGTCTCAAGGAAATAGTGTTTTTCATCACTGACATAGTTTAGAATTAGTAATTAATACAAAGTACTGTAAATTTCAGTTGTTTTCACTATTACCCTTTTTTAATTCTTTACAGACAATGCACTTTACTGCTGTCTGAACACAGAGATTGCTCCCAGCAACCGTTGACCCTGCCACGTCTCCTTATTGGGTCTCTGAGCTTCAGTTCTGTAATTCACATACGACAAATTCAGTACCTGCCCCTACTCCCTCACAGAATTGTGAAGATCTTATGAGATAAGGGGTGAGAAAGGGTTTTCTAATTGTCAAGCAAATTTTAGCAGTTCAACTCTTATTATCTCCAGGTATAGAACAGAGTAAATATGATGAAAGATTGAAACTCACTGGTGATCTCCTAACCCCATCTTTGCTCCTGGTTTAGAACAGTTCTCCAACCCACAAATGTGTAACAATAAAATGAAATTAACTCAAGTGCCAGCTTTTTCATGCTCTTTGCTTATTTTAAAGCAAAGCATCTCAACATGGGCACTACTGACAATTTGAACCAGACAAATCTGTGCCAAGGGGGTTGTTGTCTGAATTGCAGGGTATTTAGGAGCATTTCTGGCCTCAGCTGAGATGCCATCGGCAGCCCCTCCTAAATTTGTGACAATCAAAAGTGTCTTCCAACATTGACTAAAATTTCTTAGGATGCAAAATCACCCCAGGTTAATAACTCTTCTAAAGTAATTTCCCTCTTATGATGGAAGATGGTTCAATTTTGGGTGGTGTACACACAGTACAATATACAGACCTTATACTATGGAAGTGTACATTTAAAACCTATATGATATTGATAAGCAATTTCACCTCAATAAATTTAATAAATTTTTTTAAAAGAATGAAACGGACAAAGGTAGAAGTGCTCTAATAAAGGAATCCACACATTTTTCAAAGTATTTAATTATTTCCAAATAATCTCAATTTACCTTTTTAGGTAACTACTTCTACACTTTTAAACTGCTTATATGAAGTTTAATTTGACCTTGAATGAGAATTAGCATTTTAACACACCACTAAGTGGTAGTGATACCACTGGTTTCATTATAATCACTCACAGACAGTAATTTTCCCTATTTAGATGCTCCATGTATCTTCCATAAAATAATGTGTTGAGCACACAATATATAATTGGCATTGTGAGCCAACAGCTCTTAATGATCCCTTTTGGTTTGGTTCATGTATTCTACAATCTATATATGAAGGCGGTAGCAAAGAATGGTGTAGATCAGTATGACCAAACAGTGGACTACATGATATTACTATGCTTCTGGCACATGTAGCACTCCTAATTCCATTTCTTTTCTTCCCTTGCTCATGCTTCAGTTGTTGGAAGTTTTCAAGTGAACAAAATTTGAGTTGATTAAGCAAGTCACACACACACACACAAGAAAAGGAAATAATTTGAAAATCCCTTATACATGCCAATTATATGCATACAATCACTTGGCCAGAGCTATGCATGTCTGAAGACTCTGAGTGATGAGATCCAACAACTGAAAACATTGGTCACTGGGACCAGTGCCATAGATGGTAGTAAATGGTAAGATAATGGTAGTAAAAAGATGTTTTGCTGTGAACTCTCAGATTGTGCTGGAAGATTAGGACACTTTCCATTAAGACCTGCAAATAAACTGCTTGACTAAGTGAACATTTCAGAAATAGTCTATGTTGTATGTTACCATTCATTCTTTGACAAAATCCCTATTTGCTAAGTAAATATTTCATCCTACAGATTCCTAAATTGTGGGACTTAAGATCATATAGCTGGATCAACATATAAATCAAATCCTTTAGAAGCCTTTTATTCCTTGAACAAATATGTGGGAGTTATATTTCCAAAACTCATGAGCCTCAATAATTCAGAAAACAGGCCTCAATAGTAATCAATTCTGTTTTGTTTTTATAATCAGAAACTACTGGCACACCTTTGCTTTAGCTGTGTTTAGGCGAATGGCTACACATCCTTTTCTCTCATTCCCTCTGCCTTCCTTTCTACCAAAACTTACCAAGCAAGGGCTTGCATGAGCTAGAAACCATGTTAGGTCTTCACATACAGACCCAAATAAGTCACTCCCTTTGCCTTGTAGGATTTCACAGATTATGGGAAGAAACAGGTATATAACATAACTTTGCAATACGCTTGGAGTATTATGACAGAAGTAAGCAAAATATGCAGAATAGATACAGGCGACATGAGGTGGGGAAGTTTTAGGAAGACTGTTGAACCACATCAAAAGTTCCAGAGAAATTAAGTAACGTAAGGACTGAACGAGGCTCAACAATGTCTTCTCAAATTACATGTGCATGTGGACACTCACAATGTGATTTGACTTGGAGCAGGGTCCTTGTAATTGGTTAAGTTAAATCTAGGTTATACTGGATTAGGGTGGGCCCTAAATATAATAACTGGCATCTCCTCTCCTTATAAAGGAGAGGACACATACAGATATAGAAATGCAAAGGAGACCCACATCATGTGAAGATGGGGTCAAAGTTTGGGTTGCTGCATCTACAAGCCAAGGATTGCCAGCAATCACTAGAAACTAAGAGAGAAGTTTCATCAAAGCCTCTAGAAAGAATTAACCTTGATTTCAGGTTTCTGGCCTCCAGAACTGTGAGAAAGTGAGTTCCTATTGTCTTCAGCTACCAAACAATGGTAATATTTTACAGAAGACTTAGGAAACTATTATAAGGACTAAGATGAACTTTCTTTCTAGTCATTCTGTAAAGTAGTGTTATCAATAAAAGAATTTCCCTATATTATACATAAATTTCCTAAGCTAGAAATACAATTTATCACTCTCCTGGAGTTTTCTCTGTCTTTCGATTTATAATGATAGGAGGTAAAAAATTAGCTTTCCTAAAGCACCCTAACTTATTGCAGGCCTTTAATAATCTCTTTGCTCCAAAATATTTTTATAGCTACCTATCTGGAGATGAATTAATATATACTATGATTAATATTTATAAAGGCATGATTTACTACCATCACTGCATTTGAGTATCACCAGAGAGGCTGTTTTAAATACTGGAACTGGAATGCTGGTCCCTAGAGATTCCGATTTAATTGTACTGGTATAATACCAGGTCATACTTAGTTTTTTTAAGGCCCCCAGGATTTCACAAGTACAGCTCATGTTGAAAACTATCAATATAGAGTGAGAGTTTACTAGAAGCCAAGAATATTAAATGATTATGTGATGGCATTAAGTTGAAAATACAATAAAAGAATAAGCTTTAAATTTGTCTTTATACTTTACTACATCTTTGTTTTTATAAACTCATGCAATATTTTATCCCTATATGATTTTAATAGAAACTGGGGAAGTAAAAGATCACAGAAAGTGATCTGAACCAGCAATATTTTATTGGCTTGGAGGAAGGGCAGACTACAAGGTGGGGGTAGAGAAAATCGTCTTCCCAGGTTGAGAAATTAAAGACAATAATAAAACCATTATTATCTTTTGGAAGAAAAAAACAACTCCAGAATAAGCAACTAAACAGAAGGGAAAAAATGGTGACTTTTGTTTCCAAATACATTCTAAAAGTGATTAGAATGCCTTTTACATTTATCAATGTGGATTTAAATTTAGTTACATTATTATACAAATGAGGTACTTTAGAATACAAAATTGGGACTGTATCTTTATAGCCTAAAATATGTTCCTCATTTTCCTCTTTGATGCCCATATTTACATTTTATTGTTTACAAAAGTTATAGGAAAGCACTGTTGTTTCCAATATGTACATTTAATCGAACCATAAAGGTCAACAAATTGTAGACATTTCAGTGTGAACAGGTAAGTATCTAATGACATAAAATATTTGTTACTTTTAAATCATATATTCTTAAAATAATTTTACTCAAAAAAAAAAAACCCAAGACTGAATCAAGCATAAACATGTGATGAGTATCCACATAAAATATTAGGGAGATGTTTTTAAAAGTACATTATCATTAAGGCTTTTATTCCATTCATAGTGGTTGAATCATTTATATGTGGTTTATTCTGACCATAAGTTTTGTACCAAACATTTGCTGCAGACTAATGTGTATTGACACATTCAGGATAAGTAATATTAGTAATTTCCTCATCTTTTATATATATTTGCATCTCCATATCACAGTGTACATTAATGAAAATTAAAGGTACTTAAGTATTTTAATTGGAATATTAAGTCTTGTTTTGTAAGTGGGACTTACTAAATGTTTGAATAATACATGACAGGTTAAATTTTATTTGGTTATTAGTAAAATAAATATTACATTCCTACCCTATGCAACAGCATGGATGGAACTGGAAAGCATTATGCTAAGTGAAATAAGCCAGGCGGTAAAAGACAAATTCCATATGACCTCACCTTTAACAGGAACCTAAGCAACTAAACAAACAAGCAAGCAAAATATAGTCAAAGACATTGAAATAGAAAAGGGGATGACAGTATCCAGAGGGGAGAGGGGAGGGAATTTCAGGGAAAAAGGGAGGGGATTATAGGAACAAGTATAAAGGACACATGGACAAAAGCTAAGGGGGGTGGAAATGGGAGGGAGGTGGGGAGCACTGGGGGGGTGGACTGGGACGGGAGTAAACGACAGAAAACTGTACTTGAATAACAATTAAAATAAAAATTAAAGAAAAAAAGAATTAGCCTGAAATACTTGTGGTGGTCCTATTGCCTAACCTGGGAGTTGAGTAGTTAAATTATTAGTAAGACAAAACATATTTCTCTAATTATTTTCTTGTATGAAATGTCTGTAACTACTATACAAAATGTAAGACATATGCTGTGTTGATAAGTAATTACTATTAAATAACATAGTCTAAAATATCAAGTAAGAAGCTTAAAAAACTAAAATGGTTCAATGTAATGGTGAGATATTGAACCTGATGCTTTAATTTTTTTTGTTGTTTATGTTTCTGAGAACACTACACTTCTAAACAACTCAATTAATGGTATTCAGCTATATATTGCAGTGTGCCAGAAACATTATTTGGAATCAAATAATGACAAATAATTGACTATCAGGGAATTTACTGGGAAAAATACAGCAAACAATAATAAAAAGATATACACATAAAACCACATGGAAAATTAAACGGAAAGAGTACATCAATAGTATTTTCAAACTGCCATTATTAATATGAGAACAGTTTGTACATCTGTGTAACCTGGCAGCCAAGGAGAGTGGACTGGACTGCACATGTGTGAACATTGATGACTGCACTGTACTAGTCAGTGGGGATGGTAGATACCATTGAGTGAGCATGTGTACTGTGTGGCTGTTGCATTCAAAATTACTGAGGAAGTAGAGCAACAAATCTGCATCAGATTTTCTGTTAAGCTTGAACATTCCTCTGTGGAAACTATTTAGATGATTCAGAAGGCTGTAGCTATGGGCAACTGGTGATTGGCAGCTTCATCAGAACAATGCGCCCTCACATGCATCACGTCTTATACAGAGGTTTTTGGTGAAACATCAAATCAACCAGGTGACTCAGGCCCCCTACAGCCCAGATTTGGCACCCTATGACTTCTGGATTTTCCCCAAAGTAAAATCACCAAGATTTCAGACCATCAATGAGATTCAGGAAAATACAACTGGACAGCTGATGGCAACTGGGAGAACTGTGTGAGGTCCCAAAGTGCCATTTTTGCAGGGGACTAAGGCATTATCATATTATGTACAATGTTTCTTGTATCTTGCATCTTCTACAATAAATGTGTCTATTTTTCATATTACATGGTGGGATACTTTATGGACAGACTTCATGAGTGCATGTGTATGTACATGAATCTCTGAAGTTCCATAAAATTCCATTTGAAAAAGTTTGCAGAGTTTTACCTGAAAATGTTCTGTCAGCCTATTCTCTAAATTCATAGATCAGAAAATTGTGCTATATTTTTTATTGGGGACCTAATAAATACACAACAACCCTGATGGAATAAAAAGCCAGACATTTTCTTAAACATCCAAAATTCTAAATAAATATAAGTTCATTGAGGCTCTCTATGTCATGTTAAAAGGCTTCATTTTGTTGGCATGGAAAGATATACACAAGTAAAATTGGTTCACATATATTATAAATAAATATCTATTAACGTTTTTATATTTATTTTTAGTCTACCCATAATAAAAAGAAATTTATCTCAGGTCAATACTTGAGAAAAGAAGGGAGTACTATATTTCACATTAAGTAATTAAAGTTTGCAACATGCTAAATTTACCTTTCATCATGTGTCTTAGCCTCAGTATATTGGCTAAGGTTTTCTTAAAACCGCTTTGTGCATTGTGAATGCAGAGATAGAATACTAATTAAATGTGTTACCAACTGAAGCTAAGTCTGTAGAGACTTGAGTCTTTCCACATGGTAGGGAAATATGAATATCCATGCTAATTCATACCAAAATATCCTTCTGTACCATGCTCATATATAAAGATATTTATACACTTTTAAGTATCTTCTAAAATCCATCATGCCCAATGTATATCAGCTTAAAGAAAAAAAAACTTTTAAATACTCTTAAATTGTTAAATACTTGAACCTCTTTGTCTTGCATATACATTAAAAAATAATACCCTTGAACAGATATTTTTTGATGCCTGCCTTTGATACATTACAATAAAACACAGTACATAAAAATAAGATGCTCAAATACAGAAGCATTCACATTCCCAAGAAAAAGGTATTGTTAGAACTGGGCATGGATTTTCATGCTGACAAGAACACTAGGGAAGCTCCCTAGCCTAGAGATAGTCTGCAAACATTATGAGAAGCCTTCAAAGAAATAAGAAACTGAAAAGTGACAGAAGAATTTTTTAACTACAATATCCAAAAGCTAATCCATTGCAAGTTGTTATTTAATCCAGCATAGTTTCATATAATTAACACAAAGTTATCTTTAAATGAAGAAATAAAATATTTCCAATATTGTTATTTATAAATGTGCATTCTGAGTAGTCTGTCTTTAATAATTTTTTTGTTTTATTTATTTATCTTTAGAGAGAGGGGAAGGAAGAAAAAAAGAGAGGGAGGGAAACATCAAAGCGTGAAAGAAACATCCATAGGTTGCCTCACACACACACCCAACCGGGCACTTGGCCTGCAAACCAGGCATGTGCCATGACTGAGAATAGAACCAGAGTCTATTTGGTTAACAGGCTGGTGCTCAATCCACTGAGCCACACCAGCCAGGGCATGAGTACTCTGTCTTTAAACCCCAGTATCAGGACAGAAATTTCCATGTAAAGAGAATATTCATTACATTTTGGGGTGGGTGGTCCTTTATTTTCTTTGGTTTCTACAGTTACTTCCCATTTATCCCTACTTGAAAGTGGGTGAAATTTTTTGTTAATTAAATTTCAATTCTCTCTTACTGACAAGTCTAAGATAATGACAGGAATAAATTGTAGTACATATTGCAACCAAAATAGGGTTGATGTAAAATAGATACATTATGTTACTTAATGAAGCAATATTAAGAAAAAGCACCCCACAAATTACTCAGATTCAAAGACATAAATAAAGTCTAGCATTAAATTAAAGTTAGAGAATAAGAATTGACTTTTACTAGGCTGATGTATGAAAGAGATCTGTGAGTGGTACCAGCTGTAATCATAGATCATTTTCCTACACAGAGGGAAAAAAGGGGACCACAGGAGATCCAAAATTATAAATTATTTCTAAGTAACTAATTTGGCTTAATTATTTATAATCAGTCTATTCATTGTTGGTTTCTAAACATTTCTTTATTTTTGTATTTTATTTTTTATACTATTACAGTCTTCCCACTTTTTCCCCCTTCCCCTGCTCCACCCAGCCTGCCCCTCACTTCCATAATCAGTCTCCTCACCATTGTCCATGTCCATGGGTCCTTTCTATGTTCTTTGACTAATTCCTTCACCTTCTTTCAATCAGTCCCTGCCTCCCTGCTCCCCACTTACAGCTGTCAGTCTCTTCCATGAATCTATACCTCTGGTTCTAGTTTTCTCATTAGTTTATTTTGTTCATTAGATTTCTCTTATATGACTCAACACCAGGAAGACAAATAATCCAATTAAAATGTGGCCAAAGGACCTGAATAGACACTTCTCCAAGGAGGACATACAGAGGGCCCATAGACATATGAAAAAATGCTCAATGTCACTAGCCATCTGAGAGATGCAAATTAAAACTACAGTGAGATACTATTTCACACCAGTAAGAACGGTCATCTTTAACAAGTGCTGGAGAGGATGTGGAGAAAAGGAAACCCTAGTGCACTGCTGGTAGAAATGTAGACTGGTGCAGCCACTGTGGAAAACAGCATGGAATTTCCTCAAAAAACTAAAAAAATGGTACAACGTTTTGACCCGGCAATTCCACTGCTGAGAACATACCCTAAGAATCCTGAAATACCAATTCAAAAGAATTTATGCATCCCATTTTACAGCAGTGCTACTCACAATAGCCAAGATTTGGACACAGGCTAAGTGCCCATAGGTAGATGAGTGGATTGAAGCAAAAACAAACTATGGTACATTTACACATGGAATACTATGCAGCAGAAAGAAAGAAGGAATTCCTACTTTTTGCAACTGCATGTATGAAACTAGAGAGTATTATGCTAAGTGAAATAAGCCAGTCAGTGAAAAGATGAATATCATATAATCTAAGTAGTTTTAAAAAATAGATAGCTGAAAAGACTATTGGGGACTTCATGAATCCATCGTCCTAGAGTAAGGTGAGTTTGACAACTACTATACTTTAACTGACCATTGTATATGATTTTTGGACCAGTGTTTGCTTCTTTCCATTAGCCGATGGGGGCATGATGATCACCAGTTCATGTTGGTGTATATTTTGCATTTTCTTTTCTCCACACCCAGAAAAAAGTATTTTAATACTCAGAATATCTCCTTAAAACATATTCTATTCCACACTTTTAATGTAGGGAAATCCTTTAAAAATTCTCAGCCTGGTCTCTTTCATTTCACAGATGAGTAATCAGATGATTTGGGAAAGGACGTTATCTGCCCAAGGTCACTTAACTAATAGAAAATCTAATTTTCAACTAATAACATGTGTATGCTCTTTCTTTAACAGCAAACACTTGTGGACTTTTTTTTGCCAGAGATATGGTACAACACAATTTCATAAAATTTGCAGATGAACAGAAACTGAAAGGAAGAACTATTATGCTAGAGATGATCAAATAAGAGTTTAAAAAATGTTGGCAAATTAGAGTAATGGTAAGAAAATGGCAAAATTTCTATTTTGTGATAGAAATCTATGTAAGCTTTTCCTCTCAGCTGACCATACACATGTAGACCCCACACAGTTCCACAGAAACAAGATAGAGAAGGTCAATCTTAAAAAGGGCTCATGACAAAACAACTGGTTGCCGAAAGACTAATATAATTGAGCCTCATTAATACAAGTGAATATCCACTTCAGTGAAGGTGATGATCCTACTGAGTTTGTTTTGGAGACAGAAGATTTGGGCTAAAGCTTAAACTCTTTTACAATTGTAACTATTATCTGAGTATCATGTAATTTTTTTTTTAATGTATGATACTCCCATAAGATTGTTAGAGCTTTGAGGGTGGCACCATACTTGTTTTATTCCCTCCGATATCCTAGGATTTTGAACTGTGCCTGTCATACAGTAGGCATGCAATATGTATTTGTTGAATCAATTGTTAAGGTATATGATTTATCTTCTCTAAGCTTTAGGTTCCTCATTTGTAAAATTAAGAAGCTATAGTTCTTGCTCTGTGTGTAAAATAAGAAAGCAGATGGGAGTGTTTGGAAACTCCCAAGTACTAATGGTATGTAACAATTACTACTATTATTGATAAATGTTACTAATGACACTAAAAAAACTAACACAATTTTGTCTGGAAAAACTAAGATTAGTGGAACGTTAGAGTTGTTTCCAAATATTTAAAGAAGCACTGTAATAAAACAGAGATCAGACCCACTTTTGTACATTATTCCAGAGGGGGCCAATTAGCCAGGCAGATATGCCTTAATGGAAGGACAGTCTGTACTAATTACATCATATTCTGTAATGCTGTCTCTATTGCTGTAAATTGGTTGAGGCTCCAAAATTTTTTAGTGTAAGGGTTTAAAGGATAGAATAATTCTTCTGGCACCAGGGAGCAATTTTTCCATGAACTGGGGCGGGAGGGACAGAAGGTGGAACTGAGGGGGACCAAGAGGTGAAGCTCAGGCATGATTCCCTTGTGGCTCAGTTCCTAAAAAGGCCACAGACCAGTACCAGTCTGCAGCCCAGGGGTTGGGGACCCCTGTGGTAGCGGGTAAGAGATTCATCTTGAAGCGAGCTCAATTCATCACATGGTAACCCCGATGTTTCATTTGGCTGTCCCCTGTACTTATTGTGAACAGAGGGGCTGAAGGAGAGAATGTTGAGAAGTCCTGCCAACCAATACCCCCATTCCTATTTCTGTCAACATTTTCACACCACAATTGGTGGAAATTTTTAAACAGAAGACAATATAACTGATAAAGTGAATTTTCATCAGCTAGACAATGAACCTTTGAATTTCAAGCTCACATCCAACTGCAAGTCTTTGGATATAAGCTGAAGAAACTACAACTTTTGAAGGTGGTAATGAATTAATGAACTTTAAAAGGACCGAAAAGAAGGAGTACAAACTTCTTTTTTTGCTTTCCTATAGTAGAGAAAAAGAGTTTAAGCAAAATATTACATGGGCTACTTCCTGCCATCCTAAAAATCACTATATAAAATTCAATTTAGGAAATAATCATAACTGTGTATGAATAGATAATATAACAGCTTTCTTTTATATAATGTATATACATGCAAACACATACATACAATACAATTGAGTTATCTAATTCACAAATTTTATTTTGGCATTTATGTAAACTTAGTTGTTAAATCCATTAACTTGCAGAAGACTCTTTGAGAGTTGATGAACTTTGAATCCATTTAGAATCTTTCTGTGCTAGAAAAAAAAAGTGCATGTTTTTAGAAAAACATTTGGCCCAGAGTATAAGGGAAAGCATTTCCCATTTAAATAGCTGCTATTTTTATAAATGGAACCAAATCAAATTATCCATAAGGAGAAAACACTCTTGTAAAGAGCTAAGAAATTCTGGGAGGCTGGGGGGAGAGGGAGAGGAGTTAGAGTTGCCAAGTAGTTGTCACCTACATTTCAGCAACACTTCTTAGGGAAAAGAGAGATGTACTTAGACTTACTTCCTTGTACCTGTGGAGATTAGTGTAGCAAAGACTGAAATCTTATGGGAGAATGATGACACTCTGGAGAAAGTGTAATTATGCCTAAAGGATTTCATGGAAGTCCACAGGTAATGTAAAAGCAAAAAGGCTATTTTCTCCTTGATGTCAGTATGTGCTTTCATTTGATATTAACAGTCATGGAGAATAAAGCATCTTTATCATTTAGAATTATTTGTTGCTAACAATTATGCATATGAGCTAGAATGCTCAAGCCATATCTTCAGACTCCTCAATTAGAAATACCATATTCTTATTTCTTTAAAGATTTTATTTGTTTATTTTAGACAGAGGGGAAGGGAAGGAGAAACAAAGAGGGAGAAAGAGAGGGAGAGAAACATCCATGTGTGGTTGGCTCTCATGTGCTCAATACTGGGGACCTTGCCTGCAACCCAGGCATGTGCCCTGACTGGGAAACAAACCAGCTACTCTTTGGTTCTTGGGCTGGCACCCAATCCACTCAGCCACACCAGCCAGGGCAGAAACACTATATTTCTTAGAAGAATTATAAATTATATCACATGGAAATATTTTTGAAATTAAAAGAAAGTTCATAAAAGCAATATGTAACTCCCTGCAATTAAAAAACTGTCCAGTTAATAGGGACTATCTTTTGAAGTTCCACTTTCTTATTTGCATGAAACATTTAGCAGTTCCATGAATATAGATGAAAATTACACCCAGGTGTCTAGAAAAGATGTCTCAGGCTTTGAACTTCCCCTATTATTATCAGTAGAAATGTCAGGGGGTAGTTTTCTTTCTGCATGGTTTTTCTTTCTGAGTGAAAGCTTGTTTTTTAACTGCATATTTTAATTAATCAGTCAGAACATGAAGACATTAAAAATAAGAATGGGGCTCCAGAATGGTGGTTTTTCTGTGAAACACAAAAAGAAAAATTGCTCAGTGTTATTATGTCCATCTTAACTTCAAGCCACAATTATTAGGATTCATTTCTTAAGGGTAGTGTCTAGGGAACACACAGATAAGAATCAGAGTTTATTTTCTCCTGTAGATTGCCATTCAGGGACTCCATTTTCAGTACCCTAAATCCCTTCCCAATTTCTATGGATCAGTGTCAGATCTTAGCTTGTGAAAGGCAGCTCTCAAGCTGACCCCTTCAAAATGTAGAAGGCTATTGCTCCTGATACAGTCAGTGAAATATGTGAAGTAAAATTCTGGCCACTGAACAAAAACCACACTTCTTTAGATCACATCCCAGTGTCAAGTTCTGATCACACAGGATGAGTTCTAAAGCTATGCTTGCATCTAAAGTTATACTTCTGGGCCCCTCCACTCCTCCCTTGGTAATTCCTATGCTATACAAAGCCTCAGAAGGTACACCACTGCTCCTACTGAATTATCTGTCATTAGAGGCCAAAGAACAAAGGCCAGTGACAAAACAGGAGACTCCAAGTTCTTTCCCAATACAGCTCAATTCCCAGGTCATATCAAGTCTTTCAGAATATTCCTATGGTCCAAATCCTGCACAGAGAGCTTGTATGGCCCTTCCTGTTTATAGACTGGCATAGAAAGTTAGCTAGGATTAAAGAAAAAAGGTGACAAAAAGAAGGAAAAGGTGTTTGTATTGGTTCATGAGTCACCACATGGCATAAGTAATTTAACACAACAAGCAGATTAAAACAAATATATATTTCTGAAGAGAGAGTACTGAATGCCATTTCTCTCACCTTAGAACAACCCAGCCCTGCAAACCCTTTTCTTCTGTTGTTTGTCTTATCTCTACATCTAACTCCTAACTCCTAGAACAGAGCACCACTGGTTTTGTACCTCTTTTCCATTGAGAGTTCTCTTTACTATTGTCAGCAGAAACCTGCTTTGTTACAAAAAGGATTTGTTCTGCACTAGTGAAAAAGGTAGTAGTTATTAAGAGTGGTCATTTGTTAAAATACCAGTCTTTGTCAGACAGTCTTTGTAATACCATAATTGGCAAAATTCAGAAATGGTGTGCCCTGGCTGGCATAGCTCAGTGGATTGAACATAGTCCTGTGAACCAAACGATTGAGGTTCAATTCCCAGTCAGGGCACATGCCTGGGCTGCAGGCCAGTTCCCAGCGGGGGATGCATGAGAGGCAACCATACATTGATATTTATCTCCCTCTCTCCTTCCCTTCCCCTCCAAAGATAAATAAATAAAATCTTTAAAAAAAAACTATTTAAAAAAATTCAGAAATTGTGTGAGACCTAGCATAACTGTGTTAAAGATCAGGCTGTCACCAAAGAGCCAGGTTGACATCTGAATTTAATTGACATTTCTTGCTTTTAGTCTGCCTTTCCATCGTGTCTCTAATTGCAAAGGAGAATGACTCCCTGAGGGAAGCCTTTGGGATTGCAAATGCATAAACACCTGGGATTCAAATCTCTTTCAATTACATTAATGATCTACGATGTGTAGGAGAAAGTTTTGAGCCTAAAATAACATTAAGTTAATCTCAAGGTTAAAGAGAGATTTTAAATCCCTAATGCCCTTTAAAACCCCAGAGGGGAAACATCTATATGCATACAGTAATGAAATTGTGATTAGACATGTGAAGGGAAGCATATCCTTGAGCAACTTTGTGAGGTAACTGATAAATCAAATGGCTATGACTCTTGCTTTAATAAATCAGACAAAGCAAAGTCCAGATTGCCAAACTATTTACTTAAGATGTGGCTGTCTGATGTTATTTTACCCAATATAAATTGCCCATCTACACACAAACTTATTGCTCAAATATAGTTAAACTCTTCTGTCCCTTCCTTTGAAATCTCACTCTCATTTTGCTTATCTAATGATGTCCATTGCCATCAACTAAGCCAAACTATTGTCTACCTCTTGCTAATATGAATATTAATTATAACATCACTTTTAGCATGGTTCTCCTTGTGTAAACAGTCTACCTACAAGAACAAGTAAAAGCCATCATCACATAGCCTCAGTTTGCAGCCAAAGCTCTTTTGCACCATTCCTATAAGGCAGTCTCTTCCTGCTGGTAGGCAGGACTCCTTGCTGATTCACTGACATTGACTTTACTCATTCACTGACTCAAGTTTTTACATCTACTATACTGTTCTCTGACTAGAATGCCTTCCTTCTTCCCTGCTTGCCATTATCAAGTGCTCCTCAGTCCCAAGGTCTAGTTCAAGTCAACTCCAGCTATGAACTGCAGCTCTTTAGGCCCTCAATACTCCTCACTTCTCTGTAAAGCATTTATAGACTGTATTATGGGTTTATGGCTGTGCATATTTGTGGATATGTGTGAGTAAATGTGTATCCATAGATAGGCACAAACTGCAATTTCTTAAAGTGGCTTTTACATTTTTTATTTTTTCTCCAAACATCCTAAGACCAATTTGTGAATTCCTCCGTACACATAAAATATTCTCAATACCATGGATTAGTTCTATTCTACTGCCAATTAATAAAAATAAATTACTAAAAGTCACAGAATATGTCAAAGTATCATCTTTTTCTATTGTCCTGGTCTCCCAATTTTCAATTAACTCTCCTAGTAATCTCATTCCCTTATTTTTATATTACAGTAAAGATTCCTTTAAATGGGCCAGATGCTGCTGCTGGGACAAAAGTTGGGTAGAAAGTGATGTCATTTGTACATATCAACAATAAAAATTCCCTCCTAATTTGGAAATCACAAACCTAATATTTAAGGCCACAGACAGTTCAATCTCATAGTTTTAATATATTTTAAGACTATGAAAACTTTTAAAGAAAAAGCAAATGAGGAAATAATGTGCCTCAACAATATTTTTAGATAAAAAATTGGGTTTACATTAATATTAGCTCCATTTTGAAATACTTAAGTGTTTTTCATAAAGGTAAAAAAAACCTAAATATAAAAGGCATAAAAATCAATGCATTTGCATGTGTCTAATATGAAGCTATATAAGTAAATATTTGGGGGTTAAATTATTAATATGAATATTCCACTGAAGACATTTCTATCATTATTATCATCTTAATATGCTCATTTAGTATTTAATGTAATTTAACATATTTAATTTAATATAGCTTAATTAGACTATTAGTAACTTGACTATTACATTTATTAAAAAATAAGCTATCAGTTTCCGTTATAGCAAACATTAATGATAAAAAAACAGTGATACAAATTACTTGAGCTATGTTTTTCACTATAGAAAAGTTGGCGGGACAGCAAATTTAAAATAGTATCTCTTTATTTTCAAAAAAATTAATGCTCTGGAAAACTTCTTCACTCTGTTCTATGGTACATAATCAAGGGTATAGATTTGGACTCCAATGGATCTGAGTTCAGGTGTTAGCACAGCTATTTATTAACTGAGTGGCATTGGATAATTCATTTAATATCCTGGAGCTTCAGTTTTTGTATCTGAAATGTGTAAATTATTGGTGGTTCAATATTTACTATTTAAAGTTAAGATAAAGCTAAGATAAGTAATTATTAGTAATTTGTCCCAGTTGTTTGATAGAAAGAATTATCTTTATTAGTTAAAGAGAAACAAGTTGTAAAATACCACAAACTATGTGGAATTATGAAGGTATCCTGGGTTCCTCTGCTACCCTCTGTCTTTGGAAATAGTTGTCACAGCCTTTCAGCAGCCAGAAATATTGCTGCTGATTTTGTGGTTTTCCAGCAGGCACTTGTGAAACAGCATATGCTCTCATTTTTTAAAAGAAGTTCTTGCAACATTTTAAAGAAATGAATTCATTATGTGAAAGCCTATCTACAACTTAGTCTTTGATACTTTTCTTAAACATCAAGTCAAAGTCTCCATCACTAACTGGTAATGACTGGTGTCTTTGTCTAAATAATAAAACTGTAATGATGTATACTGGGATTTTCATTTATGGTTTTTTGTCTGTTTGAAGTAGCCTAAAGAAAAAGTGTGGTGCCCTGGAAATTTGTTTTCCTTTTATTAAACCTTCCCAAATCTTTAACACAGTGTGGTTCCTTCTTTCTCCCTTCAGACTTGGAAGGATCTTTGCTGTAGTTCACCAAGAACAGAACTCATAGTATAGCACTGATACACAGGCTATATGGTAGAGAAGGAGGTAAGAGGCTCATAAAAGCACAATTCAAAAGTTTAGTAAGCATTTCTTTAACTGAATTTAGGAACTCTGATTTTCTTCCAAAAAACATAATATTACCTGCTTGGTCTCGAATCCCCAGTGAATGGCTTCTCATCACCTTTAGGGGGAAAAAAATGCAAACTCTGGATTTTAGCTCTAGGACCTACATGACCTTAACACTGATAACAGTTCTGACCTCTACCCATTACTAATGCCACTCCAGCCACAGGGCCTGTCTTCTTGCTGTACCTCCTAATTACTACTCAGTGCCACCTCACGGACCTTACACTTACCATCCATTCCACGTGCATTCTTTCCCCAACTATCTCCCCAAGGTGATGTGTCTCACTCTTTCTCTTACCCTCTCTCTCTTTTGTCACTTCATTTCATTGTCTTGTTACTTGAATGTCACATATAAAATAGAGACACTCCCATACAAATCCTGTTTTATTATGTATGTATTTACTATTTACATAATCCTCTTACACTGCTTTATTTTACTTCAAAAAGTTCATCACTGCCTGAAGTTATATACATTTTCAATTTATTTATTTTGTCTTCCACTACTCTATGGCCCTCAAGTAGACTAGAATTTGTCTCTCTCTCTGATGTATATTCAGCATCTGGAGCATGGCTGATCATGATAGAAAATCCACAATTAAATGAATAAATGAGTGAATGGCTATCATACATAAATATCGAGCAGTGGCTTTTTAACACTACATTTTATAAAAAAGTAGAGAACAATGATTAACTAGTATTTACTGGCTATTCTGAAGGCCTTGCATAGTTTCTTTATCTGTATTATAACATTTAATTTTCTATACATAAAAAGATCATTGTAGAGCATCTTGCATTCTCATTTTATAGCCTCAGATTTTAGAATTTAAGAAACTCGCCCAAAACTATACACTTAGCAAATGACTATCAGGATTGGAGTTCTGGGTGAAATAAGTGAAGAGATTAAGCAAAAGCAAAACAAAACAAACAAAAACAGTTCTTATGGTTTTTAAATCCTATATCTGATCCTTTTGTCTATATGTGTGACACAGATATAGATGTAAAATAAGTTTTAAGGAATCTTAGAAAGCTTAGCAGGCTTTTTTAGTTAATTGATTAACATAGTAACTGACTCAGAATCTGGGATGAGAGAGAAATAATTAAACAAATGTTTATACAAGGAAAGAACCAAAAGAACCAAACTAGCAAGTGAATCAATATAACCTAGTATTTCTCATTCTTCTCTGACTTTACTTCTTCCTAATTTCCCTTGAATATAGTTATCTCTTAACATTCAATACGTAGAGATAATTCAATATATATAACTTTTCTTAAGAGAATTAGTTCTTTTTTTTTATGATTTCACAATCTTAATTCTGTATTTGTATGACAACTTTCACCTGAACTCCAGCCCTATCTGCTAATATCTTGTGAACATTCTCCTTTTAGGTTCTAGCCACTATGCTCCCAATCATTATTTCTCTATGTTCCCAACTGACTCCTTGCCCTGAATTTTTTCAACCAATGTCATCATAATCCAATTACTAAGGATCAGCCATATTTAACTACTTAAGTAATAAGTAGTTACATTTAATCAACTGTTATTTGAAGTATGTCTATGCCCTGTATTTATTTCATCTTTATTATTTTAACTGCTGATATCACATTTCAAATCTATGTGGACTTACATGGATTATTAAATAGCTTATTAATTGATTTCTCGGGTTTCTTTGTCTCTCTCTTTGAATTCATCTTGCACATCACTTCAAATTAGTATTCTTTAATGTTTTCTGAAAAAGTTATTGTCTATAGTTTAAAGTTTGCACACTATAGGTTGGAAGTAGCCATCTACAATGTGGTCCTAATATGCCCTTTCATCTTAACTCATACTATTACTTAATATCCTTCAGTTCAGGGAAGTCTTCTAAATATGCCTTATTCATCTTTGCTGGCAGGACTTTTTTCACACTGACCATTTCTTGGAATGCAGTTCATTCTTCTCTCCATTGTTCAAATCCATCAAGGCTCAGCTTATGACCTACTGTTGTGAAGAGTTTTCTGTTTGGCTTGCCACATGACTCAACTCCAGGAGATACCATTAGCATATTTGGGCTTCAGGATGCACATTTCTTTTTCATTCTTAGACATTAGCTTTTCTTCCTTGTAGCCTTTATTTTTATGTAAAGTTTAATTAATGTCATACTGGAGGGAAGATGGCAACAAAGTAGGAGGGAGAGGATTTCACTTCCCCCTACACCTGGGAGAAAAACCTGGCTAATCCATAGAGGAACAGAGCAAACAGCCAACAGAACCCCAGCGTATTTGAAAATAAGAGTCCAAAATTGTAGTGGACACTGAAAACCAGATGGTAAGAAGGATATTTCAGGACAGTAAGGCCCCAGGGACCAGCGTGGGGACTTGGGTGGCTGTAGCCCCAGGCCTGGCACCTGGCACTGGTGCCAGGTCTACCACAGACTCCTTGAAAGCTGAGGGCCTGCCACAGAGTCCTTGGGAGAGAGCCAGGTCAACTGCTCCCTTCCTCGCTGACTTAGCAGGGTTTGAGCAGCACTAAGAGAGACCTGGTTGCTAGAGAGGGGAGTAAGGAGGAAGAGGCAAAGCACACAGGGGCTGAGATCACCCCTGAAGTCTGTGGTCACCAGCTTGGGAGAGCTGAGAGTCCCGCAGTGACAGGCACTGACCCAGATAGTCACCAGTCTGGCAGGAGAATTGGGCTATGTGGGGCGGCAGACTTGAGTAGGAGGAATTTATCAAAGAGTAAAACTGTCTGGGGATTCTGCTGCGACAGCCACTTGGCCAACTCCCCACCCAGCCAGGCAGAGACCCTGAGGTTACCCAGAAGGCACTGTGTCCCCCCATAGCACTGGGAAGGGGTCACGCCCAAACCCATGGGACCAAGGAAACCTAGCTAAGTGGGAGCCCGCACCCCAGCCTGCAATGATAATCCCCAGGGAAGAGCTCTCTGAAGAAAACCTGGATCCCCCTACCTAAGATATTGGGAAAAGGACCAGACTAGCTCTTGGGACAGTGCTTGCAAGACCAGCCAAGTAAACATCGGGAAGGAAGAAATGCCACATCAAGCACCCCTCAACCTGCTGCAGCCAGTAAGACCAGAAAAATGCGGTTTGGCCAATTTGAAAACAAAAAGAGGGTTTTTTTTTTTCTGTTGTTATTTTTAAGTAATTTTTTTATTTTTAAATTTTTTATTATTGTTTTACCTTTCAATTTCTTTTTCCACTCTTTCCTTTATTCTTGTTTTAGTCCTTTTTCCTTTCTTTCCAATTTTATCTGTTCTTTCTCCCTTCTCCTGCCTTTTTTCTTTTAATACCACAACTGAGACAAAAACTTGGAACTGTGAAAGGACCAGAGGTGGACCCAAAAAGGGGGCAACCCAACAGCTGAGACAGTGAGAAAAATTTCACTTTGCTATTGCAGAGAAACTACAAGTTACTGCATATTTGTATTATTATTTTTTTCATCATTCTTACATTTTTCATTTTAATAGTATTATTGTATTCCTCTTCTTTCTGTATAGTCTTCTGTGCTTGGCTGCTTATATTGTAGCATTTGACAAGTTTCCCCTATTCTCTCTTCTACATTGTATTGCTAATTTACTGTCCTTCACGTGAATTGTGTCCCATCAGCACACTACTCAAAGTCCTATACACCCTGTTCATTTTATTCAGGTCACATAGATTCTGGCATATAAGTGTTGCTCTAATATTATTGTAAATAATAGTTGTTCCACACAATTGCAAATATTTCACAATACCCTTCCCAGATCTTAGCCCATGTCACAGTCTCCTGAACTCTATTACTGTAGTGGTTAACTCTATTCTCTCACAACTACACCTATTTACTATCCTTTAGTCTCACCTTACCCCCAAATCTGACCTCCCACAACCTCACTTCTTTCTGGATCCAACTCACAACCCTTCCCTCCCCAACAAGAGTCTTATTTTCTTTCCACCCTTTCTAAAAGGTGGTTAATCAGGTGGAATATCACGGATAACACTACACATAGCCAAAGGATCTCCTATCTCTTCTCTACCGGCTGCTACTGTAAATATCATAGAATACTATCATGCTGTCTTAAACTATTTTGCCTCCCCCTCCAATTGATCACAGAAAAGAGTAGGAGGAAGCGGTGAACACCAGGATACCTGAAGGAGAATGCACCACTAAACTCACAGGTATTCTACAACAGCAATTCACATTGTAAACTATGGGAGCCAGAACAAATCCATCTAAGAAGCTGAATCTAACAAGAAGAGTCTCACAAACAATGGTAAAACAAAGAAACAATCCCCAAAGGAAAAAAAAAGGAGAAAGCCTCAGAAGGAATGCTAAATGAAATGGAGGCAAGTCAGCTATCATATATTGAACTCAAAGAACTGGTTATCAGGATGTTCAATAAGCTCACAATGAGCTACCAGAAACTAAAGGAGAACTACAATTAACTCACTGCAAACTATACCAACATGAAAAAGGAAATAGAAAACATCAAGAATACCCAAGAGAAAATGAAGAATACAATTTCTGAACTGAAGAACACAGTGGAAGGAATCAAAAGCAAGATGGATGAAGCAGAAGATTGAATCAGCAAGTTGGAGGACATAGTAGAAAAAATCACCCAGAAAGACCAAAAAAAAAAAAAAAAAACAAAACAGAGGCTCAGAAAGAATGAAGAGGGATTAAGAGAAATGCAAGACAACATGAAATGTAATAATATTTGAATAATAGGGATACCAGAAGGAGAAGAAGAGCAAAGGATAGAAAACCTATTTGAAAAAGTAATCATGAAAAACTTCCCTAAATCCATGACAGCAAAAGTCACATAAATCCAGAAAACACAGAGTCCAATCAAGAGGAACCCAAAGAGACCCACTACAAGACACATCATCATTAAAATGGCAAAATTCCAAAACAAAGAGAGAATCTTAAAGGCAGCAAGGGAGAAAAAGGAAGTAACCTACAAGGGAGCTCCAATAAGGTTAGCTGCTGATTTCTCAATGGAAACGCCCCAAGCAAGAAGAGAATGGCAAGAAATATTCCAAGTAATGAGAACCAGAGGGCTACAACCAAGGCTTCTTTACCCAGCAAGGCTCTCAATCAAGATAGAAGGCCAAATAAAGAGCTTCCAAGACAAAAGAAGTCTAAAAGAATATACATCCACCAATCCAGCTCTGCAAGAGATGTTAAAGAGACTGCTCTAAGGAAAGAATGAAAAGAGAGAGACAGAGAGGAACATAGGTACAAAAATGACAAGGAATAAGGACCTATCAATAATAACCTTAAACATAAATGGATTAAATGCCCCAATCAAAAGACATAGAATAGCTGAATGGATAAGAAATCATGACCCACACATATGCTGCCTGCAAGAGACCCACCTCAGGACAAGAGACATACACAGACTGAAAGTGAAGGACTGGAAACAAGTTTTCCAAGCAAATGGACAGGGAAAAAAAGGTGGGGTAGCAATACTCATATCAGACAAAATAAATTTCAAAAAAAGAGCCATAAAGAGAGACCCAGAAGGTCACTTCATAATACTCAATGGAAGACTCCACCAAGAAAACATAAACATTGTAAATATATATGCACCCAACATAGGAGCACCCAAATATATAAAGAAAATCTTAGAGGACTTCAAGAAAAACATTGATAGGAACACAATTATGGTAAGAAATTTTAACACCCCACTGTAAAAAATGAAAAGATCTTTTAAACAAAATATCAACAAAGATATTGTGGCATTGAACAATGCCCTAGATGAAATGGACTTAACTGACATATATAGAGCCCTTCATCACAAAGGAGTTTAATATACATTCTTTTCAAATGCATATGGAACATTTTCAAAGATAGACCACATGATAGGACACAAAACAAGCCTTAACAAATTCAAGAAAATTGAAATCATACCAAACATTTTCTACAGCCACAAGGGACTGAAACTAGAAACCAATCCCAAGGAAAAAGACCCCAAACACTCAAAATCATGGAGGTTGAAAAGTATGCTATTAAACAATGAATGGGTCAAGAATGAAATTAGGGAGAAAATAAAAAAGTGTCTGGAAACAAATGAAAATGAACTCACAAAAACTCAAAACTTATGGGACACAACAAAGGCAGTCCTGAGATGGAAGTTCATAGTGATACAAACCTACCTAAAAAAGAAACATTTCAAACAAACAACCTAACCCTATGCCTACAAGAACTTAAGGAACAACAATGAAGACAGCCCAGAGCTAGTAGGAGGAAGGAAATAACCAAGATCAGAGCAGAATTACATGTCACAGAGATTAAAGCACAATCCTAAAAATCAATGAATCCAGGAACTGGTTTTTTGAAAAGATAAACAAAATCGACAAGCCTTTAAGCAGGCTCCTCAAGAAAAAAAGAGAGAAGACCCAAATAAACTCAATCAGAAATGAAAGAGGAGAGATTACAGCGGACACCACAGAAATACAAAGGATTGTAAGAAATTACTCTGAGGAGCTGTATGCCAAGAAATTTGAAAACCTAGGTGAAAGGGACAAATTTCTAGAAAAATATAGTCTTCCAAAACAAAATGAAGAAGAAGCAGAAAGCCTGAACAGACAAATAACAACAGATGAAATTGAAGCAGTAATAAAAAAAAAACTCCTGACATACAAAAGCCCTGGACCAGATGGTTTCACAGGAGAATGCTACAAAGCATTTAAGGAAGAGCTAATCCCTATCCTATACAGAGTATTCTAAAAAATCCAAAGTCATGGAAGACTCCCAAACTGTTTTTATGAAGCCAGCATCATCCTAATCCCAAAACCAGATAAAGACACAACACAGAAAGAAAACTTCAAGCCAATACCTCTGATGAACATAGACGCTAAAATCCTCAACAAAATATTGGCAAACCGCATCCAGCAATACATTAAATGATAATACACCATGACTAAGTGAGATTCATCCCAGGGATGCAAGGATGGTTCAATATTCACAAATCAATAAATGTAATACATCACATAAACAAAAGCAAAGGCAAAAATCACATGATCATATCAATAGATGCAGAAAAAGCATTTTATAAGGTACAGCATTTATGGTAAAAACACTCAGCAAAGTGGGAATAGAGGGTGCATTCCTCAACATAATAAAACCATATACAAGAGACATACAGCCAACATCATACTCAATGTCAAAACCTAAATCTTTTCCATTAAGATCAGGAACAAGACAAAGGTGTCCACTTTCACCACTTCTATTCAATATAGTATTGAAAGTTTTACACACAGTGATCAGACAAGAAAAGGAAATAGAAGGCATTCAAGTTGGAAAGGAGGAAACAAAACTGTTACTGTTTGCAGATTACATGATAGTGTATATGGAAAATCCTATAGACTATACCCCAAAACTGCTCAACATAATAAATGAATTCAGCAAAACAGCGGGATATGAAGCCAATATACAGAAATCAAAGGCATTTTTCTAAACCAACAATGAAACAGCAGAAGCAGTAATCAAGAAAAAAATCCCATTCGATATAGCAAAAAGAAAAATAAAATACCTAGGAATAAACCTAACCAAGGAGATAAAAGACCTGTATGCGGAAAATTACACAACATTGAAGAAAGAAATCAAGGAAGACACAAACAAATGCGAACATATACTGTGTCATGGATTGGAAGAATTAACATCATCAAAATGTCCATACTTCCCAAAGCAATTTACACATTCAATGCAATACCTATTAAATTACCAATGGCATATTACACAAACATAGAACAAACACTTTAAAAATTTATATAGAACTATAAACAACCCTGAATAGCAGCTGCAATTTTGAGAAAGAAGAGCAAAGTAGGAAGGATCACAATACCTGATACCAAACTGTATTACAAGGCCACTGTAATCAAAACAGCCTAGTATTGGCATAAAAACAAGCACATAGGCCAATGAAACAGAACAGAAAGCCCAGAAATGAACCCAAATCTCTACAGTCAGTTAATATTCAACAAAGGGGCAACAGCATAAAATGGAGTAAAATTAGTCTCTTCAACAAATGGTGTTGGGAGAACTGGACAGCTACATGCAAAAAAATGAAACTCAAGCACCAACTTACACCATACACAAAAATAAATTCTAGGTGAATAAAAGACTTAAATTAAGCTGTGACACCATTAAAGTCCTAGAGGAGAACATAGGAAAATCTCAGATATCTCACAGAACAACATATTTACTGATATCTTCCCTAAAGCAAGGGACATAAAGGAAAGAATAAACAAATGGGATCCCATCAAAATAGAAAGCTTCTGCACAGCTAAAGAAAACAGCATTAAAATAAAAAGAGAACCAACTATATGGGAAAACATATTTGCCAATGATACCTCAGACAAAGGTTTAATCTCCAAAATATACAATGAACTTACATGACTCCACTCTAAGAAGATAAGCAACCTAATTAAAAAGTGTGCAAAGGACTTGAACAGGCACTTCTCTGAGGAGGACATACAGAGGATCCATAAACACATGAAAAGATGCTCTCAATATCACTAGCCATCAGAGAAATGCAAATTAAAACCACAAAGTGATACCACTTTACACTGGTCAGAATGGCCATCATAAACAAAGAAACAAACAACAAGTATTGGAGAGGTTTTGGAGAAAAGTGGACCCTAGTTCATTGTTGGTGGGGTTGCAGACTGGTACAACCACTATGGAAAACAGTATGGAATTTTCTAAGAAAACTAAAAATGAAACTGCCTTTTGACCCAGCAATTCCACTTCTAGGATTACATATTCTAAGAACCCTGAAACACCAATCCAAAGGAACCTATGCACCCCAATGTTCATAGCAGCACAATTTACAATAGCCAACTGTTGGAAGCAACCTAGATGCCCATCAGTAAATGAATGGATCAAAAAACTATGGTACGTATACACAATAGAATTCTATGCAGCATAAAGAAAGGAGGAGCTCCTACCCTTTCCAACAGCATGGATGGAACTGGAAAGCATTATGCTGAGTGAAATAAGCTAGGTGGTGAAAGACAAATACCATATGATCTTACCTTTAACAGGAACCTAAACAACAAAACAAACAAGCAAGCAAAAGATAACCAAAGACATTGAAATAGAGAACAGGCTGACAGTAACCAGAGGGGAGAGGGGAGGGAATTTCAGGGAAAAGGGGAAGGGGTCAGAGGAACAAATATAAAGGACACATGGATAAAAACTAAGGAGAGTGGAAATGGGAGGGAGGTGGGGAGTACTGGGGAGGTGGGCTGGGATGGGAATAAAAGACAGAAAACTGTACTTGAATAAGAATTTTTTTAAAAAAATCATGTCATACTGAAGATTCTTTAATCCTTTCAATGAGTGAATTGTATCACATCCTCTATGTTGTCTTTCCCTTTCCTATCTATTTGTTCATCATTATCTAGTCTTTCCCTTTTTTCCATTTGCCAATACCTACCTTGGATTTTAGTGGTTATATGTATTTATTAAATACCTGCTTCTGTCTTGGATTGTTTAATGTACTGGATATATAATATTAAACAAATCTGACTCATCTTTTCTCAGGTGTGAAAGAAAGGCATCACTGACATCATTGTACATTAGTATATGCATTCTACATGACCAAATTCTGTGAGGAAGGCATACTAGATAGTAGAGGAGCTGAAATTAGGTAGGGCATCATAAAAGGCCTCAGCATTTATTTTATAAATAGCCCTCAGGATCTCCACTAGTTTTACTGAAACTTCCCTATAAATAAAGAACAACATACTCAACATCTGTTCAAAATTTGTCCATTTTCCCTCACTGCCTCCTAAATATTCTTTCTATTTGAGCAGAATAACAAGTGAAGTTGTTACATCTTCCACATAAATATACACCTCCCCCCCATATACAGTATATATGCAATGTACACATGGTTGTGACATTCATATATTTTCACTTTTAATTTTTTTGTATTACTCATTGATGTGCAAACTACTCAAAGGTAGAGAACATAGTTTCTCTACACTTTGGAAGACACATTTGGAGTGGGGTCAGAAATGCGAGCTCAAGACATCCTCTACTTTAATATTCAAAATTTTAAAGGCCAGCTTCCCTCACAGGCTAAAAGATAGAACAATCAATCAAAAAATATAAAGTAAAACAATACTATTTCTGAGTGCTGGGAAATTTTATATATAGCTTTTTTTTGTCCAGCTTTTAATGTTATTGCAAGCCATTCTTGATGTTAGTTCAGTAACTGGGAACCATAATTAAATATATCTATCTTTAAACTTAAAAAATCATATATTGCAACTTTATTCAATTATCAAGGTACCTCACTTGATAGTAATATATGTGTTAAGAGGGCTTCTTCTTCCTTTCATAAAATGTTTCTGTGTCTTTTCTAAGGCATAGATAGAATTAAGTATAGAAGATTAAGTTAATTTATAGTGCTTTTTATTTGGCTATCTGGGGGAGCTTTGCCTGCAGATCCCTCCGTCTGTCTGCCATGGATGAGAACAAGTCTACCAAGATATGATCCATTTGGGGAGGAAAGGTGACCAGTCTGTGAAAGGACAAGGGCCAGGAGCCTGTCTCTCAAGGTTTTTATTGGGTTTCATTTGCATAGGAATACAGGGTTTATATGTAAAGCTCATCAATCATTGTCAGGCAGTAATGATCAAACAATAGATAACATTCAAAGAATTCTGAGGGCTTATTTTGAGTCAGGGTCAGACAGCTAAAGGGCCACAAAACTTTGGGGAAACAAACTCATTCTATGCTTGGACTCTTATTATTTAAATTGAGAATATTAGCAAAGCAAGTTTCACAGGATTGTATGCATTTTCTCTTAGGTTCGATCACCCCACAGAACCTACCTTTTCCAGCACAGGGCCACACCCACCTCTGGCATTGTTTCAGGCTTAAGTCAGGCAAAGGAAGTAAGGCAGCCAAGAGATTAGGAGACTTCTTGCAGACAGAATGAAGACTCAGGCTATGTCAAAGCTGAGGGGAGAGGGTCCATCAACCCCCTTTTCTATAGCCCCTTAAGTCCTTCCCTGAGGCCCCTTGCAATCATGCCTGTCTTAGGTCATCACTCCCTTGAGGAATCTTACCAGTCATTGGCTAACCAGTAATCTGTCTGGGGCCAGCAAGGGTGAGGTGAAAGGGGGGCAGAGGCAGTGCCCCTTCAAGAAAGATAAGCTTTGTCTCCTTAGTGGCTTATGGTCCCAAGGTCTTTTTATTCATCCTTAGCCACTGGGGATTACAGCTTCTGAAACCAGGCAGGGTGGCTCCCAACAGCTATCAGCATTGTCTTAATGTTCTAATAAAAGAACCTTGAAAATCCTACTACCCATGCTTGAAAACATAGACCTAATTGCAAATGCTATTCGAGTTTTGTTATTACCAAACAGAAAACTACACTGGAAAAACATTAATGAGTGCTCCTAAAGACCCATCTTGGCATACAACACACTCTATGAGTTGGTATCCAAGAGCCTGGCTAATATAACCAGCCACTGGATGTCACTCTTACTCTATACCACCTGGACAGGACTGACCAGAATAACTGCCATCAATCAATCTATCACTGGCTTGACATCCTGGTATTAAGGCATTGCCTCATGGCTCAGACAATGTCTTTTATCCCATTTTATAGAATTATAAAAGTATTAGCTTTCATTAAGTATTATGATCTGTCTTTTTTTTACCCATTTATCTATAAGAATAAGGTTTTTACATATGATTTAACTATTTGCATATAGAGTTTCATTATTCTTAATATGAACAGAAATCACATTGTCTATCAATCTCCTAGAGTTTACACAAAGCACCACAAACTGGGTGTCTTAAACAACCAAAACTTATTTCCTCACAGGTCTAGGGGACTGATATCCAAAATCAAGGTGTTGGTAGGGTGTTTTTTCACTGAAGCTTCTATCCTTGGCTTATGGATGGCTGTATACTCTCTGTGTCTTCACATGGTCTTTCTGATTCTTTTCCTGTGTCCGAATCATCTCTTTATATTAGAAGGCTGATGATGTGCCTTTGAAGAAACTTAAAAAAATCAGCAGTCTCCATGATGGAGAGGTTACCACTGCAGCCCAAGTCATGTTGTTATTTAATCCTGTTTCACTTGCCAATATACAATGTTTCATCTTTCCAATTACATTATGTTGTGTACTATCTAAAATCCAGAATCCAGGGCTAATTTTGCTCTTTATCCTACAAGTGAATATTAAAAATATCGAATTGTAGAAAACCAGTGGACTATAAATGTGACATCCTGTGTTACTAATTAACATGTATCCTTCAACATAATTGTCCAAGAGAATTGTGCAAGAAGAGTAAAACTAAGAATAATACTTTCCCTAACTTTCTAATACTAATACTATTCTACAAAAGGAAGTTAGAATACATATAAATGTCTTCTCAAAATCATAAAATACCATTCAAACACTGTATGTGAGAGCTATTATTATCCATTTTTGTGATGATAATTGCATGAGTGAATGCAAATTGAATTATTTGCTTTTCCCATGTATTCTCATAACTCCCTCAACTTACCTTTCTTATAGTGTCCATTATACTATACTTTAAAAGTACAAATTGGTAGTTACAGAACAGGAAATGGAGTAGCCAAAGAACTTATACATGTGATCCATGGACATTACCAGTGGTGTGGGGATTGCCTGAAGGAGAGAGGGGTGTTGGGTGGAGAGGGGTAAAAGGGAAAAAAGTGGGACAAATGTAATAGTATAATAAATATAATAAACAAAAGAAAGATTAAAAAAGAAAGGATCTTGTCTACAAGCAAATCTGTTCCTTCAATGTATAACTCTACGTGGTTCTCAGTAGAAACTCTGTGGTTTCTCATTAGTGACTGCATCTCCTCAGAGCAGGTTAGCCTGATTTTCATTCTCGGTAGCAAACATTCTTCCTTCCTTGCTTCCTCCTCCCCAGAGAGCTCAGGGCCCCCATTCATCTGCAGTGGTTGTTTAGGCACACTTCTGACACTCTCATATTGTCACCCACAGTGTGTGGCATGTAATTGGTTTTCATATTTTCACCCCTGCCCGCTGAGAAGATTAAATCACACAGAAATGCCTGGCTCTTTCCAATTATCATCTCCCCCTCCGCCAAATCACCTGGGCAGTTCTGCTGTCACACAGAACATAAAATATGCAGGTACTTTAGGGTGCCTCAATGATTTGGGAAAACCACCTACCTAATTTGAGGTTGCTGAGATATCTGCCTTCTGATTTCCCATCAGTTTGCCACTATCAAATTAGAGCAATTAACTGGTAATTAGGACTCTGAATGGAAAAATTAATTTTAGGGACTATAATTACCATCCTTCCTCCAGGAAATCTATACATGTGCATAAGCACTGAGGAAAGTTCTGAAATATTTGCTAGTGTAATAAAAAGCAGCAGTCTTGAGATGTAATGCTTAATTAACTTATTATGAACCAAAAGCATGTACTTATCAGAGAGAACTAGTCAATTCTTTTAAGATAACTTGGACAGTACATGCTTGCCTCCCTTCCTTACTTTGAATGTGACTAAATTTAAAGTAAAATACAAAGGGAACCAGATGTAAACATTTCATTGAATTTTTATAGTGCAGTTCCCTTATTTCATATTTGAAATATCAACCAGAAAGATTTGCTTTGATTTCTAGAAGTATCAGCAGTCCCACATGGCTAGAGTTTTGGATATTAATCTTTTTTAAAAAATTTTCTCCAGGATGCTCCTGGATACTACAATTTGAGTGAGTAACCTGGATAACGTTACTGGCTGATTTTATTCATTTACTCTTAAGTATCTATATTCACTTCAGAATAAGTGTAACTTCATGCCTAACACATAAAATACCTAAATTCTATAGGCTAGCTGTATTTCTCAGAATTCAGCGTGCTTCACTGTACCATTTAAAAAAGTTTTAAAGGCTATTCCTGGGTCCCACCTCAGTGATGCTCATTAAAAAATGTGGGGGTTTTGCTAAGAAATAAATATTTTAAAGGTGTATTCAATACAATTTTGATGAAACTGGACTTTGGATAATTTAATGACAAACATTGATATAAGAGAAAGGAATCATTAGTTGTACATCTTTAAAATATCAATGATCTGTTGCTTGTTTTCATTATGTCAACTATAATGTGTATTTTATATAAAATTTTGTACCCCAAACTCATCTGTTTGCATTTGAAAACCCACACTGTTCTTTTTTAATATTGCTTACTCAATAAGCAAAATGAAGTCTAGGATTCACAGAGGTGATGGGAAATATTTTCTGTGATGAACATATGGGTTAGATAATCCTGAGGGTAGTTATAAAGAAGAACCACGTGTACAAAGAAACCCTTTGCTCACTCCAGGCACTTTCTCTTTCCAGCTCTGTGGCTTTTGATGAACAACAAAGCCTCTCAAAACTTACCCAAATGATTGTTTTGAGAATTAAATGAAAATTTGCTACGAGGTACTATGAGGGAAAGAAATATTAGATTGCATTAATATTTTGGGGTGTGAAGCAATTTCAGACAATATAATATATGAGATGCTCTAACATTAAGGAATTGATAGTTCTACTCCCTTCCATTTCTACATCCTCCCTCCCACTCCAATTTAAATCACAATTTTTATAAGTTCAGGAATGTCATCTTATTCTTTAGGAACTCCCCAAAATATAGCAGTCTACTGAGAACAGTGGTTAAATAATTGTTTCAAGTGAGTAATTTTACAGCCATAGCTACACGTCAGTAAACATTTTTTTGCTAATATTATTTGCAAACACTTTATCCAACACATCCTTAGCAGATAGGAGGTTTTTATTAGTGAGTATATCATGACCTTCAGCAATACATCTGTGGAAGAAAAGGGGTTACATATTAAACCTGATATGCCAGGGGAGGCCTGCATGGCAGCCTTACACACTCAGAGACCTTAAGTAATCACAGAGAATGGTCTAAAATTAAACATTTTCTAACTAAAAGCAGGTCATGGTAGATTGTCTATCCTATGCTGGTATTTTACCCTAACAAAGGTCAATCTTTCTTTACCTTACCTGAGCCTATCTGTTGTCTTTTTGCATCTATGATAACATACCTTTGGAATGTCAAATTTCCTTTCTCTGGATCCCTCAAAGCACCACACCAGGGGGAGACCACAAATCCTCTCATTGTTATCATTATCATGTTAATTGTTGATTGTTAACTATCTTATATTCACATGTGTAAAAATAAGTGTCTATCATTTTACTTTTTATCCAGTTCTAGAGATTTCCCCCTGTGCTTTCCCTCGCCTCCCTAATCTATCACTAATAGGTTTCATATAACCCTTTATGTCCCCTTTTTTACTACAATGTATAAAATAAGGTATAAAACTGCCATCCTCCAGTACCTTTCTCAACTTGCTGAGGTTTTGATTCCCAGCAATTGTCATTAATTGGGCTCAAATAAACTCATAAAATTTCTTACAGGTTTAAACATTTTTTACATTGACATATCAAAGACAGTAGAATGACAGATTTTTAGAAATCTAGGTTCCAGTCAAGACCCTTGACCTTATTACCCGTCATCCACCCATTAGTATATATTAAATTTTAGCACTTTTATGGTAGATTTCAAGTAAATTTTACAAATGTTCACTGAAATCCACAGTATAAAAGGTGTCTAAAATTTTAGAATTTTTGTGATTTACGGATGTGTGATTGAGTCTAACTCATCCTTTTGGAGAGTAAATTTCCCTGGATATCAAATGACAAGCTGGATGTGTTTACGTATCGTCATTTAAAAGGAAAATTAACACAGAACTAGCTTTTCCTAGAGAATGAGTATAATTAATTACAGCACCCAGTAAAATCAAATAGAAAGTATTATTGAAGGCTTATTTGGCTTTTGTGATAATGAGAAAATAAACTATATATTGAAATGGTTACAGTAAAAATATCTTAAGTTGTCACAGGGGATAATATTAAAACTAGAAACCACCTTAATAAAATTTTAAGAAGAATTCAGGTAGAATAAATAAAAATAATGAAAAACAGAAAACAATTGGCCAGGGTGATATAAAGATGAACTATAGTGAACCATAAACTATTTTCCTTTGTCAGATAAAATCTTTACATCAGAGTTAAAGAACCCCGATTCACACCAGAAACTATTATCACTTTGGATCACTGAAAAAAAAAACACAGGAAATAAAGCAAATAACTTTCTGATACAAAATGACAGCTTTTCATTTTGGTGTCACTCAGGTTGACAATTTATATACAAGACACATGTCACATCTCATTAGTGCCAATCTTGCAGATATGGGCCTTGCAAGTTTCCAGCAGAACATGAAAACTCTGAATAACACAGCAAAATCCTATTTTATGAGATGAACTAAGATCAAGGTCATTTTTGTAAAGTAAAAAAAATCATATAAAGTAGTAATTGATTTTTGCCCCAAACTACCATTGCAAGAAGGCTATCAAAAATCAGGCTTGTTCTTAGTTGTAAATCCAATATCATAAAAAAAAACTTTTTGCTCAAATATTTTTTTGTCCCTATAATACTTTTTTTCACCAATTGGACCTACATTTAAGGATCAGGAGAATTAATGTAAAATTGAGATTTCTAGCTTCTCTTGAACAATCAGAGGATTTAGCAACACAGGCCTTATATGCCTTTGACACACAGTCAGATGGAGCTGAATAGAAGCTGCCTCCTTCTGTTTCCACCACCCTTTATTGCTTCTTACACCCAGACTGATTACACTGATCTACCTGCCTGAGCTCATAGACTCATAAGTTTGAGATCCTTTGTAAAACTACAAATGGGACTGTTCTGCGATTTATTGCCTCTACCTTTTTTTTTTATTGAAATGATCAAGTACCTTTATTTACTGTAGTAGAATTCTAATGTTAGTAGCTCTGTTTACCTTAGGTAATAAAGCTTCTTGGAAAGATGCATGGACATACATGGAGATAGCTAAACATACTGAAGAACTGGCATGCTCCTTGTGTCTCACACACACACACACACACACACACACACATATGCACACACACTCCTCCAATGTCAATCAGCAACCCAAACAATTATATCCTGAGAAATGGGTGTACTCTACCTGGGACCACATTCATTTAGTCATTTTTATAACTCAACTTCTTTCCTTGCTTCATCTGTGTCTATTTTTTTCCCTTTTCTTCACTCTATCCCCTCCCACAAGGAAAGGATGAGTTAAGAAAATTTGTAATAGTTAGCAGTATATGGTAAGATTTTTTAAAATATGTAAGTATCTGCTAAAGGCATTTCCTATCTTTAGATAAGATGGTCTGAACTTTTCTCCCTTTGTCTCCTGTCAGTGTTTGGGAAGGACTTCATTTTGTTTGTTTACTTATTTATTTTCAGATTTGGTCATGAAGGACCTCTGTATTGTTATACAAAACAAAAACAAAAACCTAGACTTGAAATGCTATTTTTTTTTCTAGTGGAAGAAAACAAGCAGATCCCAATCTTAATATATCTTTCGTATTTTCCTTAGAATAATAATAAAAATAAAACATATTAAGAGTGTGTAGTGAACTATTTAACTTCATACAGATGTTTTGCTGTGATGTAAAACCAACAATTAAGGAGGCAAGAATTAGTTTTTTTAATCAATGATAAGTGCTCTAGAAAAGCTCTGACAAACTTTCTGGTTTTAATCTTAGCCTTTGCTCTGAAAATATCCTATGATAAAAGGATATTTCACTATCTGACATTAAAATAGTGAAACTATGTTGATTCATAAATAGCTGACTTTATTGACACTGTAACTATATGACAATCTGTCCAGAAATTAATAGATGAGAGAAATCTAAAGTTTGAAAAACACTGTTCCACATTTCAGATGTGTAATAGGTCTTTTTGTGGGAGGAAACTGTGCTCAAAATCAAATATACCCACAAGACAAGAACAAAATTGCTGTGAATAAGCTAACAAAAATTTTAAATCATATCCATCTTGCAAGTTGTCATTTTAAGTGTTGTGTGGGAATACTTAAGGACTGTGTTTTCTTGTGTCTAAGGGAGAGTTGTTCAAATATGTGCCTATAGAAATAACTAAAATATGGGATTAGGTAGAGGTGTGTGTGTGTGTGTTTTAGACTTATGACTATAGTTTTGGAGTAAATGGAAAGTAAGTCAACATAACCAATGACTTTTGTAAGATTTTGTGCATACTTCAATTTTGAAGTTTTATTTCCTAAAAGTACTTATAGTAGGCTGTTATTAGACAAAAGTGATATTAATTAGAGTATTAATCACTTGGTAAAGAGTTGATCTGAGGAAAAGATTGTCTTGTACAGATAAACACAAAATCATTATTTACTGTATATGAAACTCTTCCATTGAAATTTTAATGCAACGAGAATGTACAAAGTTCTTACACATGTACTTGAATCTCAGTATTATTTGGCTTTTTCTTTAATTCAAGTTCATTTGGAGATGGAAGGTTGGATTTATTTTTCTGTATCTGATCTTTCTCACTTCATATTTAAGCTGTTCCCTCTAAAATCCCCTTTGTCTTTTAAATCCGAAGTTTCTTAGGATGTACGAGCCCAAAGGATAAAGAAGTCACATCAATGCTTTGGTGTGACATTGATGTAATGTCTCCTAATTCTTTCTTCTCTTTTTTCCAGATTCAGCTGTTGTTCTCTTTCTAAACAAAGGGGTGCCTGCAAGCAGTAAAGACACATGCACTGTTAAGGCAGTTTTCTACAACAAAACACATCTTTTTATAGTTTGGTCTTGGCAGAGAAAAATAGATATGGAGCAAAGAAACATGACTTTAGGTTATTTTGAAAAAAGTGTGGCACTGAGCAATTAAATGTTTGAATAAAAATTAATAGATATATGATGTGTATGTATTGTTCTGCAATACTCATTATTGTTTTCATGGTCTTGATTTCAGAATTGTTATTCTTCTGTACTTGGAAGGCCACTTTCCACTCCTTTCTCAAAGTGAACTAGTCTTAGGATAACAGGAAGTCTACCTAAAGAAGAAAAGTGAGAGGACAAATGATATAATAAAACTTGAGAGAATAAGGCCTTTAAAAAAATTCCTTAGAGAGTAACTCAAAGGGAAAAAGACACCTAAAAATAGTCTTGAGAATTGTCAAGAGTAATCATTTCATAGAAGTTATGATGGGGATTATATATAATATATACAGAAACATGCATATGGGTATTATCAAGCTTTAGTATCTAGTGAAGGCAATTTTATTGCCTTTTAGGTAAATGAGATAGAATAAAGGTCTATACTTTTTAGGATATTGTCTGTCTAGCCCTCTACAGAGACACTGAAACAGTGCTATGAGGTAATAAGCTTTTGTTTGAATGAATTAGTATCTTAGGTTTTGCTGACAGAAAGAGTGTCTTGAAAAAAACTGACTATCTTAAAAATCACTATGGGTTTTATGTCAGCTGAAAATTTCTCTTTATTTCCTATGGAACTACTTTCTTACTTACTATTAAATGGCTTTAAATTAACTTATAATTCAAAGACTATGTTATCTCTTCAAATATGATTCAGAAATATAAAATATAAAAATTAATAAGAATTGATCTATTCATCTAATTTAATTGCTAAATATAAAATCACTATATTCTATGTATGAAATAATATGATAATGTAGGTACACAGTAATGATAAATATATATTATAGTAATCCTTTAGGATTGTATCCAAACCTAAAGATAATTAGCCAATATTATTTGCCTTAGTGTAAAAGTCTAGTGCTCAAGTATCCCTTAATTAAGACAGTAACTAATCATAAGACCTCTCTTGACCGTAATACAAAAAATGGTTCCATCTATAAAATTATATATACTTTGAAAAATTTAAATCAAATTTATCAACAATTTCTATAGCTTGTGTACATTTCCAACTGGCTTTTTTTGGTGCTGTAGATGGTAAGATAATTTGACAAAGAGCAGCTCCACTGTATTGTGTATAATCTTCCACTCATTTCTTGAAAACTTTGGATATAGACTTAGTGCCTTAGTAAAACATATTTCACTATCATAACAAAAAGATGGAACAGCCTAAACTTTCACAAGTACTTACTTAATTATGAAACTTCCCAGAGGACGGGCTGTTAAAAAGTTTTAGAAAATATGATGTAACACTCTAGCATATTTCCCTTAAAAGATACATCAAAACAGGGTGTCACGGTCTCAGGAAGAGACAGTGTCTTAGACCATTCTGGTTTCTATAACAGAATCCCACAGACTATGTGGCTTACAAACCACAGACATTTACTTCTCACAGTTCTGGAGGCTGTAAAGTACAAGATCAAGATTTGGGCAGATAAAGTGTCTGGTGTGGGCTTTCTGGTTCACAGATTGCTAACTTTTTGCTATGTTCTCACTTGGTGGAAAGGGCAAGGGAATTTTAGGGGGTCTCTTCTGCAAGTGCACTAATCCCATTCATGAGGGCTTCTCCCTCCCAGCTTAGTTACTTCACAAAGACCTAACCTCTAAATATTGGCACATTGGGTATGATGTTAGGATTTAACATGTGAGTTTTGGGAGGACACAAACATTCAGTCTAGAGCAGACATAAGCTGACTCTCAATAAGCACATATCTGAAAGCTACTTCAAATAACTCTTGGGTTCTGTTATCATTGATGCTAAATGCATAGTTCTTGTGCTCATATGGTTGATGTCTGAACAGAACACAAAGACTGAACTGAACAGAGGTCTTTATCTACAAGGAAAATTGTAAATAACCATGTGGAGTTCATACAGCAATGAGTCCTATGCAGTATTCAAAACACAGAGCAGGGGTGTCAAATTCATTTTCACTGGGAGCCACATAAGCCTCACAGTTGCCTTCAAAGGATAGAAATAATTTTAGGACTGTATGAATGTAACTACTCCTTAATTTAAGGAGTTGAAATTACATTCAGCCCTTTGAAGGCAACCACAAGTCTGATGTGGCCCCCGTTGAAAATGACTCTGACACCCTTGAGTCATACAGTATAGAGTAATTTATTAAATATTTATTGCATATTTAATATGTGATGAATGCAGGGGTCAATAAACTTTTTCTCTAGATAGTCAGATAGTAAATATTTTGGGCTTTATGGGACATAAAGTTTATTTCACAATTTCTCAGCTTTGTTGCTGTAATATGCAAGCAGCCATTGATAACACATAAATAAAGGAATGTGGCTGTTTTCCAATAGAACTTTATTTACAAAACTGAAGGGCTTCCTGAATCTGGCCAGAGGATTATATCTTTCAGACCCCTGCTTTATTGTATCAAAGAAATAAAGGGTGCCATATGATGAGATTTGGATATTCTTGAAAGCTCTTTCTAATTAACCTGTTTAGTGGGTTAATTAGAAGAGAGCTAACTTGAGATGACAGTTAAGGACTGATTTGCAATGGAGACCTTAGCAAGAGTAGAGATTGACTTGGATGGGTTATTTTGTGGATGGCAAAAATGGAGTGTAGTTCATGGATTTAGTAGCTATGTAGTTGGTATAATATGTCTATAAAACTTTGTAAACAATTGACTATATGATCTGGTAGATGTATCTTGGATGGTGCCCAGGCTCCTGGCATTAGGAATTGGGCAGATGTTGCTGCATTCACTGAGCCAGGAAACACTGGAGGAAGCCAGGTTTGGGGAAGAAGAACATAAATTCAGTCTAACACATAGTACATTTCAGATGTATATGAGGCACTGATGTAGAAATTTTGAGTAGGCAGTTGAATCAACATGCAAGTTTGGAGTTTAGAAAAGAGATCTAAACTAGAAGTATAAATATAGAAGCCATTGTCATTTAAATGGAAATTTCATCCATGGAAGTAAATTAGTGAAATTTTCTAAGAGTTTAAGATCAAGCCCTAGGAATCATAATATAGTCTCACACTACAAGAAGGAATTATCCTGCCTCCTACATACCTATTCAATGTTCCACTGGATACTTGTTTATATTTAAAATTTATTTACAAAAAATATGTACTTAAATCATAACTCCATTACACACACACACACACACACACACACACACACACAAATTCACCTCCTTAGGGTGATTTTTCTTTCTCTGGAATAATATACTATTTATAGTTTTCTACATGAGCTTTTCTATCCAGCCTAATATATTCTTCTAAATTCAGAAAGAGGAAGAGGAAGAGGTTACAAAGAAAAGAAAAATAGAAGGAATGTTGTAAAAATAATGTAAAAATAAAAGAAAGAAAAAGATGCTCCATTACCCTATTCTAAATTTTCTCCAGACAGCACATCACTTTTAGTGGACTAGGCCTTAATGATGAACATAAACTTATATAATTTTTATCATTTCCTGAGTCATAACAACTACTTATTCCTTCTGTGATTTTTGAGGAAAACCAGAATTACATCAACATTTTAACTTACTTCTTGTGTAAACCCATAAACTGATAAATGTTATCCCCCAGTACTTATCCTGCTGAGCAGAATCACTTTCTATCTTGGAATAGAAAGTTAATAGGCACAATGGCTTCATAACATTATGATACTTCATAGGATATGATGAAGATTATTTATTTTACATGTTTTCTCTGAAAGCTAAAAGCTATGTGAAAGCTATGTGATCTACATACTCATGAACTACCTCCTATTAAGCAGGATTCTTTTTTTCTTTTTTGGTACTACATGTGCACTTTTCTGTGTTGGTCTTTGAACTAAAACATCATTTTTCTCCTCTAGTATTCTATCATTTGGAAAAAATGAAAAAGAAGAATGTGCTATGAGAAGGTACAAAATACATTTAGGCTAAGAAAAATAATTTCTAAATATACATAATTTTATTTTTTTCTCTTTTTTTAAATTGTTGTTCAATTACAATTGTCCTCATTTCCCTCGATTATTCTCCCCTGCCTTACCTACCTGCCACCTCCCACATTCAATCCTCTGTCCCTTGTCTTTGTCCTTGGGTCCTTTATAAATGTTCATTGAACGGACCCTTTCCATTCTTTCTCCCCTCTCCCCACCCCTCTGTTTACTGCCAATGCATACCAATTTTATATTACTTGCAAACTAAGGAGTGGGTGGAAAGAAAGTGGCTAGGATCACTGATTTGAATTGGAGATGGATTATCACTTGTTTCCAATGCAGGGAGATATTGCAATTATTCTGATATTATAATTTTGTCTTTAATAACTTTCACAATAATATATCATGGAAGTGAGAAAAATGCTAGATTTCCAGATCCTCAACTTCATTTTATATGGTACAATGACAATACATTTTCACAATGCTGGTTATGACCAGAAATAGTTTGTGTCTGGTAATTCATTCAGAATGGAGAATCTAATGATTTAAAGGTCGGAGTAGTTAAAAGCTATAAATAGTGGTTAATGAGCAAGAAATATGCTTTATAGCATTCTGCCTCATAGAGTTTAGTAATGTACATTACATCTATTAGGTACAATATATGTTCATGAGTGAGTACAATAAATTAATAAATGAAGGTTTCCAAAAATAAATAGGAAATAGCAACTTAGACCTTAAAGATTTGCAGTATATTACAGGTAGCTAAATAAGAGAAAGCCATTTATTTATGTATTTATGAATCTACTAAATATTTTCACGTATGCTTTTCTCTATTACTTGTGTTGTCCTTTCCTTTTCTTACATGTGTCCCCCTTTCTGTGCTTCTTTAATTATAAGATCTCTCCATTAATTAATCATTATTTGGAAACAAAGTGATGTATTAACCATTTTTAATCTAATATAATTTGTATAATATCATTCTTAATTTTACAAAGCCATAATTTAATGTTTTTATATCTTTGGAAATTATAATAAGAAATTAACTTGATATTATTTAATAAATTATAAAAATATTGCCTTTATTCAAAATCTAGAGTATGATAAATGGCTTTTACTAAAAGAACCAGAATGAAACTATTAGTGATGAAAATATGGCTTAGTGGCTACTTGACATTACTTTTTTGTTAGATGACATGGTTCTGCAGCACATCTACTATGAATTGGAAATACCTACTGTGCAGTAGGTATGTAATTAGATAAGACATTGAGCTAATTTATTACTTTATAAATTTTTTCCAGATACTCTACTCATCAACTCATCTCTCTCTCTTCCACACTAACCAGTAACGAGAATGTTGACAACATTTGAGTGCATGTGTTAAAACTCCCTGGAGTTATTTGCTTTCAATAAAATTGGAAGATATTTTTAATGAATTGTAAAATTTATCTGGTGCTATTTTACTTGAGTATGTGCCATATATTAAAAGTGTGAAAATGACATCTATTTTTTCACAATTCAAGCAAATCTTTTCATCTATTTTTATATGTTTTACAGTAAAATAATATGTCAAAATGAATTGATGAAAGTGTACATATCTAGAAAAAGATTTCATATAGGGAAAAGAACTTAGTTTGGATTCTAGGATTTCATTTTTGTTTTAAAAATATTATTAAAAATCTTTAACCATATGCCAATAATCACCACAGCAGTCTATAGCCTGATGTCATATTTGTACATGCCATTGCTACACCTGGCTGTCCCAGGTGAGGGCTGTGAAGAGTTCATCATAAAATGTAAAATCAGCAAAACTTACAATACTAAAACAGTACTTTATTTGTCTACTGTAATTCACAATTATATCAATTAACCTACAAATGAACACAGAGGGCATTACCAATTGAAATGATCCAAACACAGGGCTTAATCTCCAAAATATACAAAGAACTTTCACAACTCCACTCTAAGAAGATAAGCAACCTAATTAAAGAGTGGGCAAAGGATTTGGACAGACATTTCTCTAAGGAGGACATACAGAGGATCCAGAGACACATGAAAAGATGCTCAATATCGCTAGCCATCAGAGAAATGCAAATTAAAACCACAAAGAGATGCCACTTTACACTGGTCAGAATGGCCATCATAAACAAAGAAACAAACAACAAGTATTGGAGAGGTTTTGGAGAAAAGGGGACCCTAGTTCACTGTTGGTGGGATTCCAGACTGGTACAACCACTCTGGAAAACAGTATGGAATTTTCTAAGAAAACTAAAAATGGAATTGCCTTTTGACCCAGCAATTCCACTGCTAGGATTATATCCTATGAATCCTGCAACACCATTCCAAAAGAACCTACGCACCCAATGTTCATAGCAGCACAATTTACAATAGCCAAGTGTTGGAAGCAATCTAGATGCCCATCAGTAAAAGAATGGATCAAAAAACTATGGTACATATATACAATGGAATTCTATGCAGCAAAAAAAAAAAAAAAAAGAAGGAACTCCTACCCTTTAAAACAGCATGGATGGAACTGGAAAGCATTACACTGAGTGAAATA